>JAOEHT020169325.1:0-11649 GCA_025448195.2 Parazoanthus atlanticus
TAATCAATCTTTTTTCTTTCTTAACCCAATCTGCCATGTTTCCAATACGTGTAGCCCGCCAGCTGAAGCCCTAAAGTCGTTCTGCGCATGATTGAGAAAGTGGCTTATTGCACACACTCGCAAATAAGTGGTTCTCAGCAGTCTTTGACTTTGTCATATTGCATGGCATGATTCGTTCTATTCAAAGTGTTTGCATTGATGTGTTACAGTTCTGATTACTTGGAGAATGCAATAAATATACTGCTGACACTGCATTTCCTTGAATGTCAAGTTCACTGAAACACTCAACTTCGTATTCATTTGCATGATGTGGTTCCTTGGCCTTTTATTATGAAAGGTATACCATATACAAGTAGGAATAACTTTTCTCATTTTTTTTCAATGCTCAGTAGAAAAGAGGGATATAATTTTCTAGAACAAGAATCTTTACTGAGGAAGCACCTCGTAAAAATGTGCAAAGACTTGCAGAATAAGGGGTTCCGAGCAGTATTTGTTATATTGCACGATATGATATATTCAAAGCGTTGGCACTGATGTATTGCCCTATTATCTATTCAGTTAGTGACTTGGCGGCAGGAGGTCTTCCACGTTGTTTGTTCCCATCATCCTTTGGCATCCCTTGCCTACTGTGGGGAGACTGCTTCACCGCAGTGTGCTTTTGTGACACTGGTTTAATTACGCCACGTTTAGAAACATTTTTGTATTTGACAAAAAAAGATTCGCCGTAGTTTGTGAGTACCACGTCGTTACTGTGAGTTATTCTCTTTTTCGCATTGTTTTGGCGAAGTCTTTCGTCAAGAATTTAATGTTAGTTAAAACTTTTGCATTACAGAGGTCGAGCTGATATTTTGCAGTTACTATGGCAACAAATGTTTTGCTAAATATCAAATTACACAATTTGAATTAATAATTTTTTGAAAACCGATCATCTGAACCTATATTTTACTTTGTAATAAGACTCTAATGTTTTGGAGTCGCATGTTTTGTGAATGCGAAAAGCTGAAATTTTCGACAAAAATATGAATTCGTTGTTACTAGAGCCACCATGAAGAATTTTCGGTAGAATGCATTTTCATTGTTCTGAAGGAGTTTGTTTTCAAAGCTTTCACTCGGGGTTCCATACTGAGGGAAAACAAAGATTTTAATTTTGAACTCAGTTTCGGGTATATCAATAGAAGGTCAAGAGCAAGACTAACCAGTTTGCGGTGTTCCATACACTCTCGGGATCAAGGAAAAATGGCAGTCTGTTACAAACTAAATTTGTGCACCGCTCTATCTTTGTTCGTTTTGTTCTTCAAGTTCTCTCATGGTAAGTAAACAGGGAACAAGAAAAGCTCTCCTAAATTTCTGCAGGGGATAAGTACTAATACTAGCAACGGTTAAGAATTTCAATGACTTGTTTAATTTAGACTAGGAGTACTAGTAAAGGTCTTTGTTTTTGCACCTGGCTGCAACTCTTTAGATACTGTCTTTGCACCTTACCGTTGGTCATTAAGAGTCATTTCGCCTAAACCATCTCATTGGTTTTCCCCAAATTTTGTACATGAAAATGTAACTTGGTACTAAACTCGTACAGGCAATTCCCGTCGGTCTGAATCTCAAATATCGTTTGCAAGCTTGCCTGATCCTTCATAAAAGGACAGAAATCGCCAAACAGTATTTAAGATGTTGCCACCAAATTAGCAAAACAAACGTGCTTCACGTACGAAAAATCTGTTAACTTGGAGTTGATTGATCAAGAACCTTTGTGAAGAGTTCATTTTGGTTTGAATCTTGCATTTTCGTAACCTTAGAGTACAGGTAGTTTCACAGAAAACAACGACTAAAAATCGCTCTGCTGCTCAACCTTGCAGTTCTTATTACTTTGAGAATGCAACAATAAGACAAGTTCCAAACACTGCATGAGTGTCAAGTTTACTAAACACTCATCTTCATGTGCATCCTGCGCTTCGCTGCTTCTTTACTATGAAAGATATACTGTGCACAAGTTAGGAATATCTTTTCTCAAGTCTTCTAATCCTTCATAATCAGTAGCAGAGAGGAACATAATTTTTTAGATTTCAAGAACCCTTAGGAAATACTTTATAAGAATGTGCAAAGACTCGCAAAATAAGGGGTTCCGAGCAGTAATTGTTATATTGCACAACATAATATATTCAAAGTGTTGGCATTGATGTATTGTCCTATTATCTATTGTTAGTGACTTGGCGACAGGAAGTCAAAATTTGTAAGCTTGTTGTTTCTTGTTCCATCGCCCTTTGCAGTCCCTTACCTATTGTGTGGAGACTGCTTCACCACGGGTACTTCTGTGGCATTGGTTCAATTACGTAACACTTTAGAATTTTTTTTGTGTTTGAAAGTAAAGATTCGCCGTAGTTCGTGAGTACTACATCACAACTGTGAGTTATTATGCTTATAACGTGAAAATCACTGATTTTTGACTGACATTAACCAATTCAATCAATCCCAAACGAATCAAATGATTATATGATTATTATAATAAATTTCCTAATGCTTACACAGGAAGAATGCTACAGCAGCTGCATATCAGTGTGCACAGCGCTGTTGCTGTGAAAATGAGCACATCGCTGTAACTGTGACAATGAGCATAACGTAACAGCGATAATGAGTGACATCGATGCAACATCAATATTATTAACAGTGCAGTAATAGTGATGAGCGTACATCGATGTGACAGTGATGTGAACCACCCATAAATGTAATACCAACCATAAATGTAATACTCATCAACCATAAATGTAATACCAACCATAAATGTAATACAAATTAACCATAAATGTAATAGTTGTCTGACCATAAATGTAATACATTTTAACCATAAATGTAATACCTCGGACTGACCATAAACGTAATACCAATCAACCATAAATGTAATAGTTGGTTATTTCGTGCTTTACCTTTCACAACAATCACACTTTACGTTGTTATCGTGTTATCGGGTCAATTAGTAAACAATGACGTCACGTGACTATGTTGTTCACTTGTTTTGAGAGCTGGTTGTGGTAAAATAGTTGCTGCATCGTAAGCACGTTGCTTACCGGAGTAACGTACGAAAACGTTTTCTCATCTTTATATGACGTTTGCTAGTAATACTTGCGTATAGCACATTGCATGATGTGAGTTTCGATGGAATCGATAGCTGTGGCTTTAATAAACAAAATAAACTCGCAAATTAAAAAGGATGCCAACGAAACCCTTGAACGAAACAGGTCGCTAAAACGTTTTTATATTTTGTATATTGCCAGACGAGTGCATTGTGTCCTTGAGTCATCTTTATAGACACCTCATCTCCACCGTCACACTGGTCGTTATATCTCTTTATAGATCTGGGCAAACCTCTTACTAAAATGATGGCAACACATACATTTTCTTTGTAAGAGCTCTTTTTTATAACAATTTAAGAACATTTACAATGAAAACTAGCCAAAATCTGAGAATGTGCTAAGAACATGCAGACCTCATGCCGAAACTACGTTCGTAACGTTCATTTCATCTAGTTTTTTGTAATTATATTTTAATGATATATTTACATAATTTCGCATAAAGTATTACAATTCTTTCCATAAAATGTCGAGGTCTTGAATACAGATTTGTTCATTTAGGTATATAAACCAGCTTAAGTCTTGTAGATAGCAATGCTTCTTGGTACATGTATATGTAAGCAGAGGTGTATTTTCCCATAGGTTTTCTTTGCTTTCCACTATTATATGAAGAGGGGGGCGTTTATTAAAATATTTTAGCCGCGGGGACGTTTATTGCCAAGTCAGTCATAATGTAAAACACAAATTTGCCACAAGCAGCTCTAAAACAAACAAAATAAAACTTTTCCGCTAATCACGTGACTTGTGGCTGGTGATGTCATCATCCACTAACTGACCAAGAACAAAGCTAGTGTTCTTTTGCCACAGAGTACGAAATAACTATTACATTTAATGTTGATTGGTATTACATTTATGGTTAAAATGTATTACATTCATGGTTAGAGTAACTATTACATTTATGAGGGGGTAACCAGTAAGGTTTGGCCGCTCAGCACTAATAAACAGATTAACAAATTGCCATCTCAATTACCCACGACCAGCTCCCATCTGGCCTTGTAGCTCAGTTGGTAGAGCAACGGTGATCTGTTCCGGAGGTCGTGGGTTCGAATCCCGTCAGGGTCAGAGATTTTTTCTCTTTCTCCGTGTGGGCCCATTTCCTTTCTAGGGGTCTCGCTCAGAAGGTAATATTTGGGATATTTATACAGCACTTCAACTTACCACACTTACATCAATATATCTATTACATTTATGGTTAATTTGTACTACATTTATGGTTGATGAGTATTACATTTATGGTTGGTATTACATTTATGGGTGATACACAGCACTATCAATTCACATCACTGTTTCACTAGTTCCTACAGCGCTGTTTCAGCGCTGTCAGTTCACATCACTGTCAGTTCACATCACTGTTTCACTAGTTTCTACAGCGCTGTTACAACGCTGTCAGTTCACATCGCTGTTACAGCGCTGTCAGTTTACATCGCTGTTACAGCGCAAAGTACACCGCTATCGCAACTCTGTTACTTCCATTGCTGTCAAATCACTGTCGATACCATCCCTGCCACAGCGATTTCACTGTTACTGCTGTTACAGCGATGTAGTTACCATCGCTGTACCAGTACAGACCCTGTCATTTCTGTCACACTGCTGTCACTCAATTTGCTGTAACATTTATCAGTGTTAAAACCCATCGCTGCCACAACAGTGTCAACATCGCTGTGGCAGTAATGTTATTAATTATTGCTGTTACACCACTGTCAGATTATAGCTATGTATAATGCACATATTCATCGTAATTTAGTGGATGTAGCTAATGACATTGTGGTTATTATTATCATTGTTTAGACTATCTTTTCCCTGACTATCACTAAAATAATTTTTCATTTTTAATCTCCACCTGCCTCGTCTGGCTTCTTGTGGTTATACAGGTGGCCTACACTTTTCATTTTTGTATAGTTTGCTAATTAACCAATAACGTAATTTTTTTAGAATGATATTTACGAGTGCTGTATTCTTCTTTTTCCATTTGTTCTTCTTGTTCTTCTCTAAACGCATTATGAACACATTGGAAAGATTTGACAATTCATCTCAGATAATTCATTACTTGATCAATTCCTTTTTTATGTTATCATTACCATTATACTAACTTTTATATGATACTATAAAGAGAATGCAGACTTATTTCAGGAACATAAAATGGTTAAGTTGTATCCACTCTTTTTCTGGCTTGTTTAATAATGTGTTTCACTGAAATTCTCTTTGTTGTACGCATGCTCCTTTTCAGGTCTTTCATACTTCGAACAAACCTGTTTGGACTGGCACAACTTTTATCGAGCCAAGCACAGCACTGTTGCAATGACATGGTCCAACGAGCTTGCACAAGCTGCAAAAACATGGTCGGATTATTTACAAACAAGTGGCACTTTCAAACATGCTAATGAAACCATGAAAAACGGAGCCGGGGAAAATCTTTTAAGAATAACATCAAGCCCGCCTTCACCGGTTTGTAATAGTAGTACCGATACAAATTGTAAGAGCTGCAAATATTTTGTTAAATCGTGGTACGACAAGATGAGCTATTGGAATTTTGCAACAGGCAAGTTGTTTTGTATAAATGGGTGAGTGCAAAGGCATGTGGGATAATGGTCAGATGGGTGGTTGGGCAATGAAAATATGATGAGATTGGAAAGATTGACGAACGGGATGAATGATTTGGTCAAAAGAGCGTATGGATGGGATAATTGGTGGTTGGGTGGGTAAATGAGTAAATAAAGGGAGGTATCTCAGTTGTGGTTGGGTGGGTGAACGGGTAAATGGTGGTTTGCTGGATAAATATATGAGGAAATTTGTAGGTGAGGTAATTAGTGGGTGAGTTAATTAGTGGTTTGGTGGGTAAATAGCTGAGGTAATTGGTGGAAGAGGTAATTGGTAGTTGGATGAGTGAAAAGGTAAAGTAATTTGTGGTTAGGTGGGTGAATAGGTGAGGTAATTCGTGGGTGAGGTAATTAGTGGTTGGGTGAGTGAATAGGTGAGGTAATTCGTAGGTGAGGTAATTAGTGGTTGGGTGAGTGAATAGGTGAGGTAAAGGGTCGGTGAGGTAATTAGTGGTTGACTGAGTAAGTAAGTGAGGTAATTCGTGGTTGTTGGGTGAATAGGTGAGGTAATTGGTTGGTGAGGTAAGTAGTGGTTGGGTAAGTAAGTAAATAAGGTAATTGTTAGTTGGATGAGTGAATAAGTGAAGAAATTTGTGGTTGGGTGGGTAACTAAATGAGGTAATTGGTGAGTATATATATTTCCACAAATATATTTCCAAACAAGTACAAGCCTTCCCTTTGTCACTTTTCCCCTCGGGAATCACTTAATCAAACTGACTAGTATATAACTACATGCGATGATTCTACATTTCATACACCTGAAGATGACTTTATGTCAAAAACGTTTGTGTGTTTTTAACTTTTAAAAATATTTTACCATTAGTATATTTAACTTTTATTGGCGTTTTATACTAAACAGGGGTGGGGGGAGATTCAATCTGACACGGATCTGGGACAGGTTGATCAGGTCACAGATCATGTGATCTAATCACACAGTATTTACGTCTCTGTGAACAAGGCTGCAGCGAAAGTCGAAAACTCAGCTAAACTGAAATATTGTTTAGTGTCCAATATTCCTTCAATGATAAATTGCGATGCTATTTTAGAAAGTGGAGACTACAAGAATTGACAACTCAGAGGGGTTAATGCGACATTTCTACACCCTAATGAAGAAAACCTTAAATAAATTGAAAATTTTTAAGTCAGGCAGATACGATGTTAGAATTCCGACTATAAAAATGAGTGTTATAACTGTAGATTCAGTAGTTGTCAATTTATCAAATAGAGATCGGATTCTGCTGAGTATTTCAACTTATGTAAAAGGTGGTATACTCCAGCAGCTATGAAGTCAACAGAAAGTTTTTGAATTTTTCTTATAAAGTTAAAAGAAATATGCTATTCTTTACACTTAAAAGGATGTCATTCCAAACTTTTGCTGAGGCATATTTAGTGTTAAGTTTACTGTAGACTAATTTTGGTTTATGAAGTTTCGCATTATTATTTGTCTTAGAGCTAATGCTGTATATGTGTGAAATAGGGAGAAAGAAACTAACAAATACGTCTGTAAGTAGCTGATTTGCATGCTTGTACTTAAATTCTGCAAATTGAATGCGGGTAATATCACAGACAGATAAAATCCTTAATTGGAGAAATGAGAGTTTAGTCAATGTTCTCTTGTCAGCAAAGAAATTGGCCCTAATAACCTTCATTTGTAAAACATGAAAAGGTTTCAGTTATGTGTGGTCATTGATGCCCCAAGTCAAAAGGACGATAATAGAGAAATCGGTCAATAGTTTTCATATAAACATAAACATAAAAATAGACATAAACATTAACATAAACATAAACATAGACATAGACATAGACATAGACATAGACATAGACACAGACATAGACATACAAATACGAATACACTTACATTAATATATACAAAAACACCCACGTTAGCACCCTTTTTCATATTAGTTAATAATTCTTGCTTTCTTGATGTTAAATGGTAAAAAAGATGTGGTTAAAAATGTAGACTTTGAGTTACAATCTTGTTATGATATTTTTGATTATCAGCAAATGTAACAAGACAGTGTATTTTTGTTGCAGATGTATTTGCTGTGCAATTTATATTTACTGCGAAAACAGCTTCTGGTCAATGTAACTCAAGAATATTATTCTGTTCAATCACAAGACAGCACAGAATGTTTTGTCTCTCTTCCTCCAGCAAACTTCTATTAGCATACTTGTCCAAAGACAGCATAATTATTTGGGGAACAACTCAAAATGTATACTCGTGAAACTATCAACATATGGAACTACCTCCAATCAACATTTGTGACAACATGTTTCCATTCTGTAAGCTGCGCGCGTCAGTAAAACATTATTTTACCACTCGAAAGAAAAATTCATATATTCTCGCCCCGTGCGTGTAATATCCTTTATGTCCTTTACTTTTCACTGAATATGCAACAGTCAAGCAAAAACTAAGCCATATATTAACTCATTGACTAGGTTCTGGTACGGGATTTCACACCCTATTTACACAAGTGATATGGAAAGGAAGCACACAGCTTGGAGCGGCAGTGAGCACAAAAGACAACGTCATGATCGTAACAGCACGATATAAGCCAGCTGGAAATACTGGCGGGACGCCCCAGGATTGGATCACCAATGTGCAACCCTTAAAGGGTATGAGCGCGCCGTATCGATATTGATGTACTGTCCCACATTCATTGTGCTCGCTATGTCGTTATACTACACTGTGTACACTGTGTTACGTTACTATATTTAAATATCTAGCTGGATTTCAATAATTGTGGTCCCGAATTTTGTACTCGAACTACGATAATTTACCAGGGGAGCATGTCGGAAAGCGCCAACCAAGCTCACAAACTTGCATAAAAGCAAGACAAACATTCAAAAGACAAGGGTTTCAACATACCAAGTTTGCTTATCTTGCTTTGCTTCGTCCACTGTGAAAGGTCAATCGCGTAATTTTTTGGTCGAAGAAAGTTGTACACTTCACACTTTTGCTGTAAAAATTGGATTTTGGGACGTCGTCTTGGAAATTTGGCCAGCGTTTGTCTCTTGCTACCACACACGCATGCGTAGTTGTTATTCCGACATATCATCCAGGGGTGGTTCGGGTGGTTTGGTCGGACCCCCCTATGCTTGGGCGATGTTACACCATTGGTTTAGTCGTTTTATCGGTGACCTGAAAAACACATGAAAGAGTAGGGATACCCAAAATTGTGGTCTGTTAACCGAGGGCGCTACTTAATGTCTCAGACATAAATCATTCTGAGCCGCTGATGCCAGTCTGGCTAAGACCCTCAATCACTGAACCATATACTTGCTGTGAACAGGTTGCTGAAAAGACAATTGGGGAGCAACTGAAATATGAAAGTATGGAAGGAGTGGGTAGGAGGCAGAGGGAAAAATTTGTCTTAGTGTTCTTTTCTGCTCTTTTTTTTTTTGTACTTCCTATGTCACTATAATAACAATCTCTTTTGCTTTTTCAAGTACCGATCTAGCTTTATTTCAACCACACAATTGTTCTGGCCACCTGGCTAGTTTAGCCTCAATGGTTATTCCAGGTGGCCAGCACCTGTCTCATTTCAAATTCTATCTATCGTTAAAGCTTATAATTAATGTACTAAAAGGTGAAAATAAAGTACTTGTTGTTGTTGTTGTTGTTGTTGTTAAATCTTGAAAATTCAGCCAATGCAAAGACCGAAATGAATTGAGGGATGTAAATAGTTTTGAAAGATGCAGGTCACTACTAACTACTTATTAACCGAGAGTGAGGTCTGTATGGGAAGTATCAAACTGAGGCCTTGCTGTATTGACCGAGCGATAGCGAGGTTAGTGCGTCAAGGCCGAAGTTTGATATTTCCCGTAAAGACCGAATGTTTGAGGTTAATAAGTATTTATTACCAGGCATTTTTTCTGACGAAAATAACACCGCGAAAGCGCAAATTCTCTATTTCGCATATCCAGTTATGCGCGCGCGTAGGTCATTAACAATAACTGCCCGTAATGCCCGTGGGCATTACGGGGGATCTAGACCGCTCAAGAACCAATCAGAACGCGCGAAGTATCTCTGTCATATAATAATACGCCATTCATGTCATACCAACCTATACGATACCAGACTATACAACTCCACAACATACAACGGAATTCTACGACATTTTATACCTTTCCACACCATTCTACATCATTACAATTCATACAACATTATAGAGGACCAATTAGTGCATTAAAGACTTTGCAACTGAAATCATACCATATCACACCACTGCAATTCACACAATATCATAAAGGACTTCTACGTTTTTGGATTCAAACTAAAAATACTTTTAGATGCAAGTTCAGCATCGCTTTTTGAGCTGAAAAACCAGAGTTATCAACACGGTTTGAAGAAAATTGAATTTAGTTATGGTTAAATTAAATAATGATCTTTATGAAATCCAGACAGATATACGCGTTTCAAAAATAATATATGGTCTTAAATTTAGATGGGCAAAACTGTGTTTCAATTAATTGCTCCGTAATGTTTCTTTTAGTATCATCAGTACCAGTGAATGGTGGTTTCACGCAATGGTCAGCCTGGACCGATTGCACCAAGACCTGTGGCGGTGGGTCTCGAACTCGCACACGAATCTGCACCAACCCCGTCACGCTAAATGGTGGCAGTGACTGTCGTGCAGCTAATGCTGAGACAAAGGCGTGCAATACGGGTTCTTGCGGAGGTAACATGTGTTTACTGGGCATGTGCGTGCGCACTCTTTATTAACCCTCTCTCAGGAGGGGTAGGGGGAAGGAGTTCTTCCTTTCGGGTTTTTTCTTGTGCCGTTTTGACATTTTAGCTAAGATTGCCATTCGGTCAATTTACCTACCTTTGTCTAAAAAACCATGTATATGTGAAAAAAATCATAAAATTTTGCCGTGGAAAAAGTTGGGGGGGTGGAGGGGTTGCAACAACCCCCCCCGTCCTGAGAGGGAAGGGGTGGCAGCGAAATAAATAAATTTTCCTAATTTTGTGCTTCTGTCACAATAATGTTCATGTTCCTAAAATACTTTAGACATAATGTAGATTTGTTCGGTTGCTTTACTTTTAAATTTTAAGTCAACCAATTTCTTGCTCAAATGGAGGCTTTCCATACAAAACCTCTATAAATCCGCAATAGTCTTTGAAAAGTCGATATTAATTACATTCTCAAATAAAAGCCTGTTACAGATACTTTGGTATAAAACCTATATATTAGTAAAAAGTTTTGGTAATTTAAAATTATTACGTTTTCATAAGAGAGGTTTAGCTTTTCTTACTTTTGTACCAAAAGAGACCCAAGGTCACGACATAAATTAATTAATTAATTATGTAAATATATTAGCAATTAGAGTTAAACGAATTATCGATTAATAACTATGACCAAGTTTGCTATATACATGCAAAGTTTCAAGTCAATCGATAATAAATTAGCGAAATTTGTATATCTCCAAGTGTAGGCATCTTAAACTTGTTTGTAATGTTGCCCTTTCAGCTTTGCTTAAAAGACGCCCGATTTATACTTGATAAAAGCTGAACTTAACATAACTTATGCATAGTGACGTCAGTGAGCTTGTTGCCCGAAATAGATTCTAGTTTTAGGAGTCACGCATCTATTCAATATGGCGAAATATTTATCTTGCGAAGCGGGGTATTAAATGTTGAGCTAGAATTGCCCAGTTTTGAAACCGCTTACAAAAAGTATTTGTATGTACATTTACTTTACCCTGATATTCAAATGCATTACATTGTCAACCAGCATATATTCATGTGTATTGTTTCCTTTACTTTTATTGTTAGTGTTGTATTGTTCTTAATAATTTCACAACCACTGCAGTATTTGCAAACAAACTACTATATATATATATATGTGTGTGTGTGTGTGTGTGTGTGTGTAAATAGATTTAAAAACGAAACAAAACAAAAACTTCCAGTATACCATTCTCGT
>JAOEHT020169405.1:0-19808 GCA_025448195.2 Parazoanthus atlanticus
GTAGTAGTAGTAGTAGTAGTAGTAGTAGTAGTAGTAGTAGTAGTAGTAGTAGTAGTAGTAGTAGTAGTAGTAGTGGTGGTGGTGGTGGTATTGGTGGTGGTGTTAGTGGTTCTGTGTCTCTTAAAAATTCAATTCAAGATGGATTAAGTAAATGGTTTGATTACACGAAATTTAAGAAATCTTTGATTTACATGTATTACTGAAGCAAAAAACTTCCCCGATCTGCTTGACACACAAATGCCTCTATAACTGCCTGGATCTGTTTTATCGCAAGATTTTAGAAGGATGTTGAAAGGCCCTCTCATCAAGTTCTTGAAAACACCCTGTGGTCAAATAAATATTAAGTAGCTTTTTTTCAGTAAGCCTGGAGAAGAGGCTTAAAACCTGTTTAACTGTGACGTGAATCCATAATCACTGGACATGCTCAATAGAAAAACAATAAGATTTCGGCAGAACCTATCTTTTGCCTTGGTCGAGTGGGTAAAAGATAGGCTCTGTTAACATGCGGGGTACATCTCTTTGTGAATATTTCAGCAGCCCTGACATACTTGTTATACATCAAAATTTATGCATTTGTTTTAGCTAAACGGCTGACGTCATGCCAGAAGCAACTTAAGGAAGCTCAAGAACTGCCTCCCATCGGCCGGTACACCCCTCAGTGTAAGGAGGATGGTTCTTGGCACGAGAATCAATGTCACGGCTCCACTGGTTACTGTTGGTGTGTGGATCAGGAGGGCAAGGAGTTGTTAGGAACTCGGGTTCACGCGCGAGAGGGCCGTCTTACTAACTGTACAAAACAAGGTAAATCAGTAGAGACTAACTTTCTTTCTTTCTTTCTTTCTTTCTTTCTTTCTTTCTTTCTTTCTTTCTTTCTTTCTTTCTTTCTTTCTTTCTTTCCTTCTTTCTTCTTTCTTTTCTTTTCTTTCCTTATTTATTACATTTGCTGCGGTTTGAAGGCTGCGGGAGCTCAGGCAATAGGACTTACGGTCCTTTCTAGGCATGACTCCCTCGGTCAGCGAGTCGTAATGAAATATAGTGTAGTATACAAATTGTGCAGTGGTGAAAAGTGTCATTTACAAAACAAAAAGGGAAAGAAAAAATAATGGTTACACATACGATAAATAAACTATAACGTGCAGAATAGTTAACGATGTTGAGAAGATGCTAACAGTTACAGACTGATGAGAGATTAAGTTTACGACAGAGAGGACATACGATTCGCCAAGTACGGAAATTGTCAGCATCAAGAGTGGAGTTAAACCTTTTGTAAAGTACAGTTTTAAGCCGGTGTTTGAAGGATGCGGTAGACTGTGGATGGGAGAGATTTCCACAAAGTAGGATGCACGGAAGGTGTTTATTTAGCAGGGTAGAGTTTCAATCTAAGAAACCTTCCTGGTTCTTAAGTTAGAGATAGATAGAAGGTCGGATGTATCAAGCAGGATCTCTCCTTCAAGACACCGGAACAGGAACACGAGGTCGTGGTATTCAAGGGAGAATGAAAAAGGGAGGAAGTTTAGATGGAAAAAGCCTGGATTATGCAACATAAAACGCGCAGCTCTTCTTTGAACACGCTCAACAATGCGCAAGAGGTAGAGAGAGCCATAGGAGCTGGTTGACCAAACGGCCTGGATGGCATAATTAAGATGCGAGCGAACAAGAGTTTGTGGAGAAATTTCTGGGTACTAGTAGGGAGGAAACATAAACAATTTCAAGAATTTTGTATTATTGGCTATAATTGACACAGACTCCTAGGTCGCGCGAAGTATTGACGATATTGATAGGAAGATTGTTTACAACGTAGTGTCTCTCAGGAGGATCGCTTTTGCGCGGAATACGGAGGTTTTCAGATTTGGCAAGTTTGCAAGTAAGTTCGTTATAGAGGGCCCAGTGTGAAATGGCATTCAAGTCGATCTGCAAACTTCTGACGTCATCACGAGTTATGATAACTTTGTAGCATTTGGTATCGTCTGCAAACATGGCAATGCGAGGGAAGGATATATAATCGGGAAGGTCATTGATGTAAGGTAAGAATAAAATAGGTCCAAGGAAGGAACCAGCTTGAAAACACCGGAGTGAACAAGTCTCCATGAGCTTGAAGTACCATTGATAACGATACCTTGCCGACGAAAAGCTGGGTTGTCAGCAAAGGATCCGCGATTCTGGTGGCTCTGAGTTTACGGAAATGATCATAATGACACTTAGTGTCAAAAGTACGAGCGTAGTCAAGATAAATTACATCGATTTCGGCACCCTATCCTAGCGCTTTGCCGATGTCATGAAAAACAGAAACGAGCTCTGAAGTACAAGAGAGCCCTTTACGAAAGTTTTTCTGTTGTGAGTAGAAACGATCAGAACTGAGTGAAGTCGACCACCCTACGAGTTACAAATTTTTAAGAACCTTAAAAAAATCGGAAGGAGAGAAATGCCATGGTAATTGGAGAAGAAGGCTTTATTCACCATGTTTGGAAGACAGGGCTCAAGCTAGCATCTTTCCATTCGGAAAAGAATCCTTGAGGACAAGGACAGGTTGAAAGGGTCATGCACAAACAGCCTCGTGTATTTCAGCAGCACCTTCTATGCGAGCAGCTAGCCCATCAGGACCAGAGGATGTAAACACAATTATAGTCTTGAGGCCCCTCCGCAGGGGATGAGACAATATTCGGGCAGTTCTGTTTGGTATCCAGTGGAAGGGTCAGAGGACAATGAAGAGGAAAGCGGGTGGTCTGCAAATTTGAGTGAAAGTACTGTGAGAAAGCCTAAATCAGCAGAAACTATAGTGTTATCTGCTTAGAACATGTTATCTGGAAAGGAACTATGCCTAGATTTTGTCTTTAAAAAGGACCAAAATTGCTTGGAGTTTTAATTAATTAATTAATTAATTTATTTATTTATATGAACATATATATAGAGAGAGTTTTTTATGTCTTTGCTTCACTGTATTAAAAAGGACCTTGAAGTTCAGAAATTTTCGCAAGAGGTAGGCGGAGGACATCTATATCTCGGGTATTATAGTCATTGTAATATTTGGCGGACTGTTCGAAATTAGTATTCATATTTGAAGCAATACGTCTGAAATATGCTTTGCAGCTAGTTCTGATCCAGTTTCCTATCCTTGTAGAGTTAAAATTAACTGTTTAAGTATCATTTTCTTTTCATTTGATGTATAAATTCGCATTTTTACCCTAAAATTTGTAATTTGCTGGATTTATACGCGGATTTGAAACTACAGCTAGCGCTTAATCATGAATGTATGCATTATTACAAATGTAGTCACTTGCTGCTGCTTCTTTTCTTGTTTCCGGTTACTGCAGACGAAAACCCGTGCAATAATTTCAAGTGTACAAGACCAAACTCCATCTGTTCGCTGAAGACCGGAGGGCCAATGTGTGTGTGCGAGAGACCGTGCACGAGGGAGTACAACCCCGTATGTGGTTCAGATAATAAGACCTACAGCACTGAATGTATGATGAAGATGCTCACTTGCGAAGCAAATAAACTGGTTACAGTGCAACGTCGGGGCGAGTGTAGCGGTAAGGGAAACAAGTTATAGGGTCCCATCAATATGTTGCTGTATGTTGCAATGCGTCAGTATAGTGTAGTATAGCATAGTATAGTATGGAATGGTATGGTAAGGTATGGTATGGTATGGTATGGTATGGTATGGTATGGTATGGTTTGGTATGGTATGGTATAGTATAGTATACTGTAGGGATATGCGGTACCTATGGATATATCTGTAAAGTTTTCATGGAAAACATGGAAAGTATTTGTGGCGAGGCGCATGATAGTGATAATATTTGACTTGCAGACATTTTAGTACTGTCAACTGAACCCGAGCGTTGACTTTTTGTGCGTACTTATTTTTTAATTTTTAGCTTAAAAGCTTCGCTGCCGCCACTCGCAATCCTTAGATCACATATTTGGATAAATCACTTCTGATAAATTTACAAAGCTATCTCAACTATTTGTCAATGGAGCATTTTGTACCTAATGTAAATGCACCAGTGAAATAATGTGAATGAACTTCAAGTCACAGAAGTCAGCTATCCTGTTCTACCACGCTTTCTAAAATTTAACATGGGTTTACAAAACGATGTCTAGTTTTAATAAGCATGTCACGATTTTCTGAGAAGCAATTCACAAATATTTTAAAAATCAAGATTCTGAAAGACCGGTTCTAGAGTACAAATAACCACAAACCGGTTCCGAAATGTACAGTATCGCTGGATATTTATTCTCATTCCAGGCCTAAATATGTGTCTTTTGTACTCTACTGGTTAAAGTTGGATAATACTATAGTATACTGTACTATATTACACTAGACTAGACTAGACTAGACTAGAACAGACCAGACCAGACTAGACCATGCGTATGTTTTCTGTTTTCCGTGTTCGATTAACAAGATAAAGATAAAATTAAGAACGGTATACAAACCAAGGCATTTGGCGTTCCCTGATAAACTGCAAGAAAAGCCAAGTATAATAATAACAACAATAATAATGATTGCTGTTCTTAGGATGCATTTTGCAGGCCTCGATGCGTTTACACAGTTAAAAACAAACACATTGTTTACATTGAAAAACGGCTTTCGCTCGAAAAGTCCTAATTTTCGGACGTTAAGGGAAAGAAAGGTGTTATTTTGCAGTCTTAATTCCTAATGTAGCCATACAGAAGATTATCCAGGAACAACATCCGTTTCTTTTCGTGTCCTATTTTGCGATTGCTTTGTAGGGTATAGTTTTGTTTTTCTTGTGTACTTACAATAAATCTATTTATTGTAGGTACTGAAACACATTTTATCTTTAACGTTGCAGCTTGCCCACCGATAGATCCAAGGCCGTGCCCAGAAAACAGAACCGATGAATGTTCACATCATGAGGACTGCCTTCCAGACCGAAAATGCTGCTCTGATGGCTGTACGAAGAGATGTACTGGTCAGTTGCCGGTACCCGTCAGACCAGGTGTGGCTCTCGACATGTTGTTATTCATGCAACGCTTTCTATTTTTTGGGTCCGGCCTGTCCGAGTGAACTGGTTCGGACAATTGTTCATGGAAAGGTCAGGACGCGCGCGTCCTCTCTAATAATAATAATAATAATAATAATAATAATAATAATAATAATAATAATGATAATAATAAATGTTTTGGGAGCATCCCACCAATCTCGATGCTCTTATATGCCATAAAAGTTGTTTTAAAAAGCTAATTCACTATAACTCACCAAATTCCCGCGTTTTCCAGCAGAAAAAGCAATACTGAGCTGCTCCACATGCAGTGCTTACTTACATACATACATGTATACATTTCAGGTGCTCCTCGTGGGGCTTCTCAGCAACCTGTTCACAGCAAATATATGGTTCTACGTATAGACCAAACAGAAAATCTGACCGCGCAAACTGTCAAAGGCAGCAATGTGAGAATCGTGATTGAGCTTTGCGACGGCATGGCACCTTGAGCAGTATCACGGCTCTCGTTGCATGACTGTTGCTACCATCGCAACATGATTACGTAGTGTGGCAACTGTCAGCCTCCCATCAATCATTTTCAAGTATCGGTCTCAGAGTCTAACTTTGTTTACTGAGAGCAGCCCTTTCCTTTCGCGCAAAGAAAAACGAGAAAATACGAGAAAATAGATTGTCTTCTTGAAACATGTTGTCTCGAAACTGTGTTAAATGCTTTGCTTTTGGCAAAACAGGCAAACTATTTATTGTTTTAGCTTTCCAACATATACTTGTTTTTTTTAAATATATTATAAGAACGTCTATTTTTTGAGCTGGGGCTAAACGTTCCTAATTTTAATTTATTTCAGGATTTTTTCTTAATCTCAGCCTGAGGTGTGTTCTTGGCACGTTCTTAAATTTAAAAAAAAAGAGCGGTGTAAGCTAAAAAATATAATTATAGGTAGTAAAACGAACTATTGGAGTTTGAGCATCCGTTGACTGCAACTGGCAGCAACTTTTTAAAATTGTCACAGTTTATTTGATAATCTATCGATATGATGTATCGTCAGGTACCTTAAGGCTAATGTAATAAGGATGGGATTTTCATGTTCAAACACGTGGAATCACTTATGTTTTAATTTTTGGTCTGTGTTGCCTGTCCTCTTTTGGTTAACAAAAAAAGACTACAGGAATGAATTTACCACTAGGACTGGAAACTCAATCTTTTAATCCTACGTAAATGAAATTATAGGCGAACTCTTGCAGTGATTTTTTCAAACACGATCAGCATTTTGGTTTAATATTTCGCAATCGTCCGAATCGCCTGGGAAAAAACCATTTTAATATACCGTTCAGTGCCAGTTGACACGCATGTTTTGCTTTTTTCAAAGATTTTCGCACCTGTTTCGTGTTGAAGATTTCTAACAATCGTCCCGAAAGTTTCTTTTGGGTAATCCTGTGTAACTAGAAATTCATGACTGAAGCCACTTCCGCAGCCCCACGTATTCTTGTAATTTAAGAAAGTGTGCGTATTAAATTTTGAATAAATGTTTGTTGTCTGAATATATTTGGATATTTTTCAGTAGAAATAATTACTTACTATGGAAAACGATGAACTGAAAAATCAGATGTCTTTTTAGAAAAATGTGAGCAGAACTGAAAAAAGTATTAATAATTATAAAAACCTTGTAGTCCGTAATTCTCTTTTTCTTCCCGATGATGCGTTGTTACTTATAGTTAGCTTACAATTAAAACCAGATGTATTCGTTTTCGGTTAATGAAAGAAAGCTGTTAAACACAAGCAGACCTGAAGTTTAATCGTGTATTAAATCATTCTATGAAACTTATACTTTGTGCTTTTGACCCTGGAATGCCATCGCTCATATTATCTGGTACATACTCGAGCCAAGAAAGAAAATACCTAGAAAGGAAGGCAAATTCACTTGGAAAAAAGGCAAATTCACTTGGACTACAGTGTCTAAAGGGGAAATGCGATTTATCCGATCGAAGATACTGCATTCTTTAGATTACGCTAAATTTTGCCCTACTTAAAACAACAAATGCACGAACTAGTGAGTAATGAGTATAGTTTTCCAACAAATAAGGTCTTAATGATGTGTGTATGCGCCAAGAGACTAAATGCTTTGAAATGCGACTATAAACAAACGAAATAGTTATTGAACACTTACATTTCAGTTTAAATAAAACTTGGATGAAAATGCTTTGAAATGTGAATTAGGGCTCGACTCATATCCAATTACAATCGCGAGAGATGTAAAATGCTTGTATAAGTATATTTTCTGAGATTTTCTTCCAGCTGAGCAATTTTCCTGCTCACGTAGAAAAAAAGTAGAAAGTAACAGGGTATGTATGGTATGGTATGGTTATTGATACTTTTTTTTATTAATGTTACGGTTCGTGACTATATGCATCTGTTATTCCACTGAGGGCCACAAATATAAAATTTGGCCACGGGGGCAGACACGCAAAAGGAATTACCGCTCGCGGGGTTATGTCCAATTGGATCAGTGACTCTGATGTGAACAAGACGATGAGACGTGCCAGAAAAAGATATCGAACCATTTTCATCTAGCCAATTAGGAGACAGTCGTAAAATACAAGAGTTGCAACTTTATCACTTATAAAAGGTTGATTTAATGACTTCTGAGATCTGGAAGAAAACAAAAGTTTGGATTTGGGCCATTTTGTATTGTATACTATAAATAACAATTCGCTTTGGTTCGATGGAATATTTTTGATGACTTCGTATGCTGTTTCTAAAACCACAAGTTTCATGAACATGAAAAACACTTCAGAAATACAAAGATCCAAGTGTATGGGTGGAGAATTTGGCAAATCAAACAGAATTTTGTCTAAAAACGGTACAATATATTAAAGCCACTCTTGGGCCAAATTGTTAAGTTTTAGTGGGCTCAATGACATAGTAGTATCCAGCTAGTTAGTTGATGAAAATAATGAATATTGTCTTGTGTTTGCTCATTCAAATACCAGCACGGGCGGTATACTTGGTGTGTACATGCACAGAATTATGATCAGATAGTCTTGACGTAAATATGTTCAATTAATAAAACAACTGGCTGTTGAAATAGAATAAAGAAATCAACGACGTCTTTTCACAGTTTAATATTTGTTAGTTCTCCTATTTTTAAACTTAAATTTTTCCTAATATGGGACAGAACTTATCCTTTGTACAAGAAACTAAACTTTTGCGACAGCTGACGTTTTTATTTTCAAACTAAGAAAATTGCAGTGAGTAAGTTATAAGTTCTTTACGTGTCAATCTATAAAAATGAAACAGAAATAAATATTTGTTTTAAGTATTTTAATTTGTTCGAGGACTCACTTACTTTATCCTTATAGGCCCTTTGATATAAAGCAGACACGGAATCGACTCGGAAGTGAGTAAGGACTGCTTCTGTTACAGTAAACACCCACGTTTTAGAACCCTTTTTTTACAAGTCAGCCTGACATGATTCTTATATATCGGGTGTTTTAGTGGGAAATCAGGCTTCTTGTTTTGTTCATGGGTTTATACTCTGCTACTGATCAGAATAGTACTTTAAGCCCATTGTTTCAATCGTGTCACTGAAACTACAATATCATTCAAAATCTAGGGAAATATAAAACATTTTCCGCAGTTTGTTTACGATGTTGAAGGTTCTACTTGTTCTACAATGCTTGGAGATAGGCAACTCAGTGTTATTGTTGTAGTAAAGTACATTCAGCCGGCCTGCTTGTTTCAAATTTCAGGCTGAATGGGTTCTATATGGCGGTCTAATTTCCAAGTTTCAGCCTGTATGTTCTTTTAAATCCACTAGGTTCTTGTACGTAGGTGTTTCCTCTAGTACAAAAATACATCAGTTTGCGCGTACGTGCTGTATAAAGTGTATGTGGGTAAGGTATTGTGATCAAAACATGTTTTGAAGTTGAAAGGATTATTTCGTACCTGATGAATTCATCATCAGTATCATACCATGCAGAAAATATACGTCAGCTCTAGTTATTAGTTAAAATGCATTTCTTTGTGGTCGTTTTGCTTAATACAAAGACTTTCAGTTCTCAGAACCGTGTTCTGGCTACATGTAAGTCTCCACATTATAATTAGTTTATTCACAGAGCGTGAGAACAATATTTTTGAGCTGATGAACTACCATGCATATTTGAGTCTTTTCCAAAATGGACGAAATCGGTATATATTTACTGACAATTTTCCCAGAACCATTTTGAGTCGACGATATTTGCAGTTACCTGCTTTTCGCTTTTTGTCAAAACTCTGGGTTCAGTTACTTCTAAGTGCAACGAATCGTTATCTTTACTATTTAGCGCTAAGGTGTAAAATTAACTGTAACGATTTTGACATTCGTGCGATAGCGATAAAAACAAATTTGTAGTTTGTGGTTTGAAAAATGTTTTGAATTTTAACCACGAAACCAGTTAATTTGCTTGTTTTGACTGCCTACAAAATATGGGGTCGTAAAGTCTAACATATTTTTCTATTGGCTCTGAATTGTATACATGTTATTATTAGTTTCTTAGAGTTAAAACTATTTCGTACACTTTCCTTTTCGTAGTAACGATCATTTGTTTTCCTCTTTTTTTCCTTTTTCTCTCGACCTTTACGTCGCGTGCAAATGCTTTTCGTTTGCTTTAAACACGCAATATTTTTTGAGCTCTCGCGTACAATATCAATAGGTGCGGCTTTGTCCATGCAGATACAGGAAAACCTCACCTCAGTGCTTGTTCACGTTTTGTGCATTTGGTCTGCTGAGACCTATTCCTAACTTACACCATGGTTTTATATTTCTTTTGTCCATTTTTCCGTCCATTTTTTGGCTATTTATAAATTTTGGGGAATCCAGTTTTGTTGTTTCATTTATTATCTTCCGGAACTTTCTTTGCGGCAGTTTCAGGTGAACAACTCGTATAGTTTGCTTTTATATATTTAGAGTACATCCGAACGTTCACACAGTTCAGGTCGCTTTTCTGTTTTCCCCCTTTTTAAGTTTCGGCGGCTTTGGCTTTGCGTTGTGTAAATGTTTTTTGTTCATGACTTCAATGTGCAATATTTTTTCTAGCATTATCAATTGTTCGTTTTTCAGATATATACAGACAAACCAACAACACTTGAATCGCAATGCCGGAATCCGGCTTTAAAAGTAAAATAATTGATCTTCACGTGGCCGTCTGGTTCCGTGTCTTCAATCTCTGGTTTCTACTGTTAATTTGGAGCTGATCGAGGCTAAACGTTGTCATATTTTCGAGGATTTGCCTGTATTCGTATAACAATTTCTTAGATTAAATATTAAGGGAAAAGACATGATACCAGTATGGGAGAATGATGATATAACAAACCAAAAACAGTGCGTGTGCCTGTGGTTTTGTGATCTTGACATTTCTCAGAAAATAGAGTAAAGTCAAGTTCAAATAAAGGATAGACCATATCTCCCGTTGTGGCTGCGTGGGTTTGGGTTAGATGAGAAACAGGAAGAGCAACTTTCTAAGCCGTTTAGAGCTTCTGCTTAGAAGGATTAGCTCAACTGATCGAGTTAAGAATTTGTTACATTGCCTACAGTGGGTATAGCATTTCAGTTTGGATGTTAATGACATATTTTTTATTGCAATTTTTGACCCAAGGAAAAAGTGTTACGTGTTCAGATCGCACTGCTTTACTCCACAAAAAAAACTCATCACAGTCGTTTCCGTTCGTCAGTGGTACCAAAGATGCATATAGGTCTCAGAAACTAGAAAAACTTTCCTGATTAGTGATGACAATTTTGGTGTTACGAAATGACTATACAATCAGAATATTGTTTAGCTATATTTTGAATATACTAAACAGTTGATTGATGTATGCCACAACTTACTAAAATAGTTGATTGACGTATTTTATCGCTACTTAGTTAAAATTATCTTACCATGAAAATTGTCCTTTGGGCGTGGCAAGTTAAGCTGTCTCAGTGCAGTTGTGGACTATAAAATCCCAACACAGCCATAAACAATTATGATTGTATCTTTCAATTTGCTCCTCTGATAAGGCTAATTGTAAACAGTATAAATTTTATTGAGAAGGAAAAAACATTGAAGTAATTAGCACTGTCATGTATATATCATTCGATGCAAACCGTTTTCTGAGAATTAGCTAATGGATTGTAGCCAGCATATTTAATATTTGTTTTGAACTTAAGCAAGGGACTTTATTTCCCAGTTTGTGAACGCGTGAAAAACATGTTATGCAGCATTAGATTTTATTGTTTAATCAGATTTCACCCCATAAAAGTAAAATATATGCGGGTTGGAATTTGAAACGTTGACACGAACATGTAAAGCGCAGATGTTTGTTTAAAGGTTTTCATACCAGAGAACATGCATAGAACTCATGTAATGTATCTAAAATAAGTTTATTAGATTATAATCCATAACGAGTGGTTTTCAGCTATCGGTTAATACAAGCATCTAGAACAATAATAGTTGATATAAATAACAATTATTTCATAAGTTTTATAATAGTAGTATTTAAGTGAAGAAGGAAAAACAAAACAGAAAGTACAAGTATAGGTAACATGTTATATTAATCTTTGTTATTCAATAAACTAAATAATTCTTGAACTTTATAGCAATATTCTGCTGTATTCAGTATGACTGATAAATCTTTCGTGTTGGTCAGAAAATAAATAAATAAAATTTCTTATCAAAAAGATTTAAATTTGATTTACCTTATATGATTTTGATAAAAATATAATCTCTTATTTGAGATAAATCTGGTTCTGTACCATTCAAAAAAAAAAAAAAATTCATCACCTAAATGTACTTCGTCATCACATAGCTTGCAAATTCTGTCATCTCTTGCTATGTTGTAATATCTGCCAGTTTCGATTGGGAATTTATGTTCAGATAATCCTAATTTTGCAACAGCATTCCTGTGGAAACAGTTGCCAATTTCAACAAGATATGGTTCACAGGAAAACGTGGTCTTGATCACTAGACTGTGATCAGACTATTTTGCAAACACCAAGAACGACCTAATTTTTTAATCTGTTGTCGAACCCACATAATAAGCATTCGTTTTGTTTGTCTTGAAGAGTAGAACAGTTCACTGAGGCGTTTTTACATTGAAATTATTTCTCAAAGTACAATTTTCATAACATTAGAAAGTTCAGTTTTTGGAAACTTAGTAAGGGAGTCGTCATTATTTATGGCCAGGGTTGGGGCTGAGGAGAAAATATTTTTCTTTCTCAAAAATGTTTTACCCAACCTAGTTTTGAGGCTATCTCAGCACAAATGACTGTTTAAAAACCCACCTACGTGTAAAACTGGCCAATAATATTAGCTACCCAATCAAGGAACAGTCAACATTAAGATGGTGCCAACTGAACTTTTAATTAAATGCCCGAAATTGAAAAAGTTATAGTTGTAATACACAGATAAAAATCTTTTTGTCGTATCATTCTATGTTCCGGGAAGCAGAACCCGCTTTTTGATAGTAAAATTCAGTAGTGGCTTTGTCTTTCCTCTCAAACGGTTTGCTTTTCACGTTGTATTTCTTGCTCGACGGTGACCATGTGGTAAGCGTGGTACATTTCCTCGTGCAAATTTTGTATAAACCTATTGTTTTGTGCTTTCGTCCGGTCGCCGTCGCAATACTGATTGCTGAAGGTCCCTAATTTCAGTTTAGGAGAGCGACAACTTTCATATAATATCAACGAATCCTTCGTTCAACTTGCAAGTCTCACAGAAGAGAAATCATTTTTTAAAAACATGCTTTGCTGCTGCACCTGAATAGCATTTCGTTTTCTGGTCGCCTCATTTGCTCCCCAGGGCTCGAATTTAGTATAGCTGGAAGTTGGGGAATAACTGAGTTTACCCTAGACAGATCCAGCCGTAGTTTTAAAGAGCCAAAGTGACTATAGTTGTAAGAAATAGAAGTTGCTTCTTATCAGTGTGAGTCAAAACAGTAATGACCATTGGCAGTACTTTTTAGACCTTTTAACTCAATATTAATTTCATTTGCAAGTTTAGTTTGATCTGGATGATCCAACATATAAAGTTGAAAAATTGTTTTTCAGCATTATTCTGTCAGTCTTGTAGTTCAAACTCGTTGCAAGGAAATCTATGACTCTTGTATTTGGTTTGAATTGAAAAATTGTATCAGGAGGAAGAGTTTCACTCAGAGTAAAGGAAAATATCATTTTTTTTGTTTACAGCAACTGAGCAATTAGCTTTCCTGTGTGAATAGATACACATATGTTGTGTGTTCCTGTATTGGGAACAGAAGTTGGAAAGACATGATCCTTGTTTTCATTGTTAACACATATCCGCCATCCAGACCTGAAGGTTTTTCCGATACGAACACGTCTGAATACATCATTTATACAAACCATTCAAGGAAGCCGAAATTGTACTGCTATTAAAGGAAACAATTCCCCTAACCTTTGGATGAGTAGACAAAAAGGGCACTAGGAAAACCTCTTCCTCTGCCTTTTTGTTTTAGTCATGTTCCTGGTTCTAATTTACGTTTCACGTTAATTGGCTGATATGCATGCGGCCGCGGCCTGCCAACTTTCACATTTTGTCGTCTCACGATCTCTCAACAAAGACACAAAATATCACGATTTTGAAAGAGCGCAAAGTAATTAGTGGCCGAAGATATCGAAAGCCCGGGGCGGGGTGATCAGTCTTTTCTAAAAAAATAATTAAAAGAGCTTGCTGAATGTAATTGGGCTAACTATGCTGGCGAATTATAAAGAAAGCACCTCAATGCTGGTCGAGTTTAGACTTATCAGTATTTACAAAAGAAGTGCCTCTTGAACTGCCGTAACATTTCCTTTACGTAATGACTAATGTTAAACTGCTGTTAATCCCCCTTTCCGATGTTTCTCAGTTTCACTTGCCTTTGTATTCAAAACTATCTTAGTACATTCACTCCAATTTTCCTGCTGAAGCTTTGTTCTCTTTAATGTTGCCTTGAGTATCACTATACGGCGGAACATTATTGTTGTCATGCATGCACTGGCCATATTTCAACTTGCTTGTTCGTCTTTTCTTACATACTTTGTACTCATATCGCCTGAAAATTGCTCAACATGATAAGTTTACTGATGAGTAATGGCATTCTGCCATATCTATAGATGAAAAAAACACAAAGAAAGCTCGATAAAAATTTTGGACCTGGCCCAACTTTTCTAAGTTTACTAAGAAAATTGCTGTCGTCTCAATCCCGCTTGCAGTCTTTCTCAGAACTGTGATTATATTTGGAGAGATCCTTCGTATTGGAAAGCGCACAACAGCCCAACGATCCGTTCGATATGATATACATGCTGCTATAAAAGTTTATAACTGCAAGGCACCGTTTGCTGACTTTGCTGTGCCATCTGATTCTTGCGAACTTGATTACTTGTGAACTATTAGAATTCCATCCATCTGTTCAAGTAATAGAAAGTTGGAGAGCTTCTTACACTATACATGCACATGTAAGTTAAAGATATGTGGACAATATATGTTAGTTTGTTATGCTGCTTGTTTTTTAATAAGAACCAGATAAATGTTTTGAACAATGTGGTCGTGATGTTATTAAGTTTCCGCCAAATTCCCTCAGCCTAAGTTGTTTTAAATTGTTAGTCTTATTCCTATACGCATACTAAATTTTTCGTACACTCAAAATATATTGTGAAATCACTTGATTTGCGATGTGAACAGTTTGGTTGTAAAAGATCAGAGGGTAAGATGGCGACGATAGTACAGTAGGAAAAATTATAACTCGTAAACAAACGGCAAATTTAACTCAACAGCAGTCATAATTGTAATCATTTCATCTGAATGCAAAGGATCCAAATATACTGGTCGATTGTCTGAATTTGGGCAAATTCGAGCCTCATTGTTCTTAGACTAGTTATTCTATTTCTAAAAAAAGTGTGTATGCCTTCGATATATAAATTAATTATCTACGCACCTATTTACTTATAATAATCTCCCTTTCAGCTGTGGAAGAGGTCTCAGACGACCCGTGTTCGGCTAACAATTGTGATTTCTACTCCGAGTGTGTGAACGACAAAGGCAATGCCAAGTGCGTGTGTCCCAGAACGTGTAATCGTGAATATGCGCCTGTTTGTGGCTCTGATGGCCAGATTTACAGCAATACATGTATAATGAGGGTTACCTCGTGTGTTAATCAGAAATTGATCACACAGATTGGTGAACCACGGATGTGTGGTATGTACTTTCATCAAAGTCACTGGTGTATATATGTTTCATATAAATTCCTACAATGAATCCTTGAACTTTTGCTAATCATAAGAGTAGGTAAAATGTCTTTGGGGATGGAGGTTGGGATATGGCTATTGTATATCGCGGAGCAGGCGCCAGCCAAGTCATTCTCTACATATTTTCTATATAAGTCACATAAATCAGGTGGATATGCAATGTTGGATCCCTCCTTTCATGCAAACCTTCCCCTCGATTCAGTTTTGTATACAGGTGATAACATCGCTATTTTTCGATAGCAGTAATGTTATTAAAGTACTGTCTTGCAGCAGACGTTGGTTCCCTTATACTTTGCCAACGTAATTAGGGGGCAATGTTTGTGTGAAAGTGTCCTGATTTGCACGCTGAAGTTTAATAATTTATTCGTGCAAGTGATACTGTTTGAAAGAAACACTAACGACCAAAGAAAAGAGTGATAAATGTGACTTATTGCTCAAAGTTTGCTTTGTAAGTGTTTTGTTGAACCACTTGTTTCAATCTACACGTGAGGGGAAAACGTCGCAAGGACTGTACCTCAATTTGAAGTTTACAAATATAATTTTATGGTTTTGATATATTCTTATCTTGACTGAGCATAGTAGAAATGTCTGCTTCTTTTCATGGAAATACGGTTGTGTGAAATATTATTTGCATTTGTCGAAATCTCTACAGCGAAAGTTGAAATGTCGTAGAGAAACGTGTATTGGAACACGTAAAGTCGTGAAAATAGTTAGCTAAATTGTTAAAGATAACATGGAAATGTCCCCCGTTTTTTAGATATCGATATATCATTTTAGTTTAAAAACATAGGAAGGAGATATATTATTAGAAACTGTTGAAACTATAGGGAAACATTTTATTAAAATATTACCTGTATTAGGGTTTATTTACCCTTTCCTACAAAAGACGATTTTTCAAGAAAAACAAAAAAAGAATATCTTATACATTTTTGAACCATGCAGTTGTCGAAAACCCATAAAATGACCATTCATTTTGATTGTCTTAAAGAGTATAGAAATGTTTGGAGTCATACTATTTTTCAAAATTTAGAAGTTAAGAAATTTGAGAATTTTACAAAGTTTGAAAAATTGATCTTTGAAAATGTGGTACTACAATATTGGAAGAGTTAACAATGTTCTCCTTGTCTGATGTCTTGTATCAGCACCAAGGAAAAAGAAACACAAGACCCGCTGTGGCAGCTGTCCCTCCCGTTCGAACTTCAAGAAGCATTTCTGCCTGGCAGATTTTGGTAAGTAAGGTTCTAAACAATCTATTTAGAACGACTTCTGTTTCAATTAATAGAAATATATTTTTCAAAAAAAATAGTAGTTTAAACACCCAAATGCGTGGACCAGACAGAGCTCCCTGAATTATCAACACGCGCATGTACGAGCTGTGCTCTGCAGACTGAAACAAATATAAAGCAGAACATGCAATACTATATTTCTTCAGAAAGACAACTTTCCTATGGAAGGCCCCATTCCCATAATTTTCCTTATTGCCCAATCATGTTACAGCTCTCCGAAGTTCTGTGATTGGTAAACTTGACTCTCTTTGTTACAAATTCACGAAGGGTCTCTCGCCAGCAGACATGTTCATTCGAGAATACTAGAAGAACTAATTTATCATAAGACATTCCTCTCGCACTTCAGTCAGTCACTTACTGTGATTGCCTCAGTCCCATGTGGATTTGGAACCATTTTTATAAATTTTACAGTATTTCTTGTCTGAGTAGACCTAACTATTGTCTCGAACGAACAGACATTTCCATTTCAAAGCATATTGTTTTCTAAAGTTTTATTGGTTATTCAATATGTTGGGCTTGTTCGTGGAAAACCCCTTCGCTGATGTTATGATTCACCGAAGTTGCCAGTCTAACGCCTTGCTCAAAGGATACTATGACATATAAAACACGTCATTTAGACATTTTAAACTAAGTGTGTGCAATTTTGATTGGTTGCGGAATGGATCACAGGACTTATATTTTTCAACTTCTTTTATAGTTTCACTTATATTTGAGCCGAGAGCAAGTTCAAAGCAAAATGAGCTGATCCACCGTAGTAACAAGTGAATGTATTTTGCAACTTCGTTGATATCCTCTCGTCTTTCTGGGGTTGTCCAGTTAAAACCAAAGTTTCGGCAATAGAATTTAGTAATATTTTGGCGGCATCTCACATCGAAATTTTGAATTATAAGTTTACAGTGCCGTCGTTGATAAAAATTGACAACTATTTTGAGATTTTTTAGTGATTTTTCTAGGGTCCTCATACGTAGTATGAGGAAGATCACAGCTTAGAAGATTTTAATCGCTTAGATTTGATTTACTCGGCTACTTTCTAACATTTTTACTGTTTACTTTTTCTATATACTGTAAAAGGTCCTAAAGAATAATTGGCACAAACGATAACTAGACTTAGATACTTACCGACATGATATTTTTAATAAATTCAGTTTGGAAAGCGTGTACTACTAACAATTATTTAAGAGTCGAGTGAATTTTTTTGAGAGGTCGGGCGACATGAGTGGCTTCTAATAACAACTGATCGTATTGTCGGACACCGCGAGCGGAATGTCTAATCTCCCTATAACCACTTATACTTCTCCGATGCAAATTGACTCAAAATCAAAGGTTGTTTCACTGTTTCGTTTAGCTTTAAAATAACGTTATGTTGTAGACTATCAGTGGTTATCTTGGCGTATTTTAGTGGGGCCCATTGGCCAAAATAATCTCCACTGAATTAGTATCTAACTCTGCCGCACCCAAACCATCTCCTAAGCCCCGGCAAACTTATAATTAGCTGCATTTTCCACGAATTTTTTCAGGGAAAAGTGAATTCTACTATCGTTGCCTCAGCCAAATCTTATACTTCTTAGATTTATTCAAAAATCCAGCTCTCAAATTTAATCATCAGTTTATAAAGATTTTGTTGATGCTACTAAGACCTCAGTGCTGTTATACGATATCTCCAACTAGTCGAACTGAAATCCCGTTTATGAACAAATCCAACCTCAGAGTTTAGGAAAGGGGTACCTTTAAACACTTATGTATTATCTTTTAAATATGTGAAATTAATATTTGTCAACTGATTTCACCTCGTGGGTTAGGTAAGGGAGAAATGCAAATAATAAGAGTGAAAATTGGTTAGTTTTAGTAGTCGATCACTTTTATCATGCGCCCCTGGCTCGGGTGAACGGGCAACCACTCCCAGTGAAAACGCTGTTAATAATAGATTATTATTATTATTATTAATAATTTATTATTATTTTATTATTAATATTATTGCTATAGTGTAGGCTATACTAATAATAATAGTAGTAGTAATAATAATGATAATAACAATAAGCGAAGCAATGGTACAACTTCAAAATCAATTCTTGTCCAAAACCTTTATTCTAAACCTCTATTCTACCGTATCGTATATCACTGAATTCAAAGGCCGATTGTGTCTATTGACGGTTCACCTTCTCCTTTCTTGCGGCGCCTTCGTCGAAATTCCGACAATCAGACAACCGTCATAGCCCTGCCGGGTACAGATGAGAGGTACTCGACCTCTGGCCTCCAATACCGCTGCCATTTCCCTACCTGTTTAACTTTTAGAGAAAATGCGATATCGGAAGATCAAAATTGTCAGTTTTTAATGAAAAGTAGCTCAAAATGCAAGAAGTGGGACCCTGTTTCACAGCATAAACCTCAAAAGGGATACTTCATTGTGCGGCATGGGCATAATGTTTCCGGGCTGCACGGATTGTAACAACTAGGATTAAATATCTAATCGGCTTATTATACTTTCACTTAGTTTAGTGTCTATGCTTTTTGAAAATTAGCTGCCCCTGACCCTTTTCATTTTATCTGTTCAAGTGGTTTTTCGGGTCTACTTTCAGTTTGCAACACATCGGAACAGTATAAACTTGACTAAATTTTTAAGTTTATCGCCAAAGCTGTTTAATGGCATGAATAGACATATGCTTTTGTGCATCATACCGAAGCTTCGGTTGACAGCTTGAAAAAGACACTGGCATCATACTTCATTAGTATAGCTTTTGGAATGTGAGTTGGATAGTAATCTTTAACCTTGACGGATCTAGCGTTAAGTGAAAGCACGCCTATTTCACGGCTATTATATTTCACTGGTTTGTTATAGTTGTGACCTTTCTCTATTTATCTCATGGACCAGATGTCACAGGATTAACATTTTTGCCTGATCAGCTGATGATCTTGGATAATTTCGTTTTCTTAGTCAGTCACTCAGTGGACGACACTTATAAACTGTAATCTCAATGTTGATATTATCTTTATTCAAGGGACTAGAAGTTATGCGTGGTATAATCTCAATGTTGACATGATGTTGGGGTATCTCTATTCAGCGTGCTTAAACCTTAGCCTTGCCACCTTCGTATTTTTATGATTGCATTTTTCTGCTTCATTTCAAAGAAGATTGATCTGCCGTAATTCAGAAAATCAACCAGATGGTTACTATATTTCGTGCTTTGCTTTTTAAGATCTTTTGTTGCCTTACTCGTGGGGGACCCCAGGTAGGTGAGGTAACCCGCCTACCCGTGGTCGAAAACTAGCCCGCCTTTACATGCAATCTTGAAGACCCCGGGGTCACC
>JAOEHT020169406.1:0-11649 GCA_025448195.2 Parazoanthus atlanticus
CAGGCCATGTACTTGCCATGACGGGGATCACACTTCACCATCTGGTTGGCAGGTTCAAAGCAGGCATTGGTGATCTCAGCCACAGTCAACTGTTCGTGGTATGCTTTCTCAGCAGAAATGACAGGTGCGTAGGTGGCCAGTGGGAAGTGGATACGTGGGTAGGGCACCAAGTTGGTCTGGAACTCTGTCAAGTCAACGTTAAGGGCGCCATCAAAACGCAGTGAGGCAGTGATGGAGGACACAATCTGACCAATCAGACGGTTCAGATTGGCGTAAGATGGACGCTCAATATCCAGGTTGCGGCGGCAGATGTCGTAGATGGCTTCATTGTCCACCATGAAGGCGCAGTCGGAGTGTTCAAGTGTGGTGTGAGTAGTCAGGATAGAGTTGTACGGCTCAACCACAGCAGTGGAGATCTGAGGAGCTGGGTAGATAGCAAACTCCAGCTTGGATTTCTTTCCGTAGTCAACTGAGAGTCTTTCCATGAGGAGGGAGGAGAAACCAGAGCCGGTACCGCCACCAAAAGAGTGAAAGATCAGAAACCCTTGAAGCCCAGTGCACTGGTCAGCCTGTGAATACAAGAAGACGAAAAACTTTATTTGCACTCTTTTTGATTACATTTTGTTGCAAGTTTGCCTAAAAAAATACAGTAGTTGAGCACAGCTACTTAGAATAGCTAAAAGAAGCTAATTTGGAAAGCAGCTATGGTCAACTCGTTATTTATTTTGTTAAAATACACACAAAGGAAGGGAAAAAGTAAATGAGAGAGAAAGCAGAAGAAAAGTTAAATACACATACACACACACATACACACACACACACACAAGCACACAGAAACAAGTATGGTTTGATTGAGCTAAAAAGGAGGTATAGTTGTATAGTTGTACATCAGTATATATCTTGAGACTTAATATTTAATAGCTTTGAATACAAAGCGTTTTTAGCTTAGTTTGAGTGTAACAATAGTGAGTTTTTGAGGTCCATATACATAACCACAGACTGCCTCGGAGGCGGGTTTTTCAGAAAAGCTGTTCAAACTGCGAGCAAGGGCTTGCGCGTGGGGTCAGCCGTCCGTCGTTAGCACCCTTACTGTCGCATCCGTTTTACGTAGCGTCCTTGTTTATAGCTTTAGCTTCCTGTAGCGTCTTTACGTGCAGCTGTAGCGATCCGTAGCACTCTTACGTACAGCGTCAACATTACAAAGCACCTTTGCTTACGTGCAAATTCAGCTTCTTGTAGCGCCTTTACGTCCAGCTTTAGCGTTTCGTAGCAGTTTACGTGCAGCGCCAGCCGGAAGTATTACAAACTACTTTTGCTTACGTGCAATTTTGGTCACGTGTTTCACGCATTTAGAAACAAGGTTATTGACTAGGAAAGTATAACTCGATAATTTCGGATTTTCCTTTTTTCTTTCCTTTACTTTGAATCCTACTCGCTTTCTCGGGTATTCCTATAATACACTTTGATTTTCAGTGATTTTCACTTTAATTTTTAAGTAATGCTTGGCTATAAACACTTTCGACTACCTAAAATGTAATATTTACATGAGGTATGGGACAAGAATATAGATTTAGAATTACGAAATAAAAATGATTAAATAAAAAATTAAAACGTTAAATTACGAGAGATAATAATAATAATAATAATAATAATATATCTTTATTTAAGCACGGTTGAACAATCTCATCAGGATAAACCATAACTGACCAGTTTGCGAACCCTGTCCAACACCATGTCAATGTGTTCCTTTCCAACGGTGTAGTGCCCGCGAGCATAGTTGTTAGCGGCGTCTTCCTTGCCAGTGATCATTTGGTCAGGATGGAAAAGCTGGCGGTATGTTCCGGTACGGACCTCATCTGTTGAGTGTTGATCAAAAAGTGTGTTTGCTTGATGTAATATCAATTAAACTTAACAATTTTACTGTGATAAACGGTGATAGACTTAGAAACTAGGAATCACACTAAGATAGTCACTGTTTAAACAAAAAAAACTTAGTAGCTTTCGAAGCTTATTGAATGTTAAAGATGATATAAGTTTACTGCAGCACATGGAGACCAGTTTATAGAATAAAACTGTTTCGAACTTTAGCCCTTCGTAAAAGCAAAATGGTGAATTGTGGGAAAATGCATTGTAGCGAAATACTCGAAGCACATCAAGGCAGTTCCTACACAATACGGACAGGTTTTAATGATCATTGATATTACTCTGTACTTGAACAGCAATTGATTAGGAATGCTGCTACTCTTCTCCTTCGGGCAACTAACCAACGTTGTTGAGATCTTAATACTACGATATCTAAATTAGAAACACAGTATTAAAAAAGTATCTATATGAATAGAAACTATGACTAGCCTTTAAGTTGCAGAATATACCAGAAATCCACTTTGTAAAGCTTTGTTTTATAAGAATCGAATACGTTTTTCGTAATAAATTCTCTGCAAAGTTCAGCATCAAAAGTTGTTCTTGTATTTTCTTTATTTTTTAAATAATAGATTGGCTGTACTTTGAGAAAAAATATGTTTTTTGTTCCGCGATACATCAAAATATGAAAACAAAGACGTTGAGTTGACGCCTTGTTTTGTTGCCGATCATGTATCGAATTTCAACATTTCATCTAAATTTTTTATGTAGTTCCTGAGCTCCAACCTGAGCTTGTTCTTGATTTGTTCTGTAATTTCAGCCTCATTATTCTTATAAAATGATGTTTTCCATCAGCAATGTTAGCTGAATCTGCACAGCTAATTGGTATGTTAGATTTACTTACGTAATTGTTTGTTTGTTTGTCTTTGTTTGTTTGTTTGTTTGTTTGTTTGTTTGCTTGTTTGGAAGACGAAAATACAGAAGTATTCGCTGTAGACTGTGTGTAAAAGAATACTTTATTCCAAAACACCAAATCTAATGTATTTTTATCGGCAAGTGCGTCTTTTGGCCACAAAAATGCGAACAAACATTTCAACTGATTCACGCAGGTGCTGTTTTGTTTGCGTTGAGACTAATAAATTATTGCTCATTTACAAATCAGTTGAGGTCCCTGTAAGTAATTCCTACAAAGCTGAACAAAGGCAAATCCGTTACTGTATGGCTATTTTAAGTTAGTTTTTAATATTTTTAATCCTAGACAAAAACCGGAATATACTTTAAGAATCCTTGAATACAAATATATCCCCTCGAAATGGCCGAACCCTCAAGCGCCATTAAAGTTTATACTTTTAGAATAGCGTCACGCCAGCTCTTTATATATGGCCTCATTTATTATTCATTGGAATAGAATTACTTGCAAGAACAAAGTAGTGGGCGCGTCGGAAAGTTCTGGCTGAAGAGGTGTTGGCGCTCGCGTAGATTTTTTCATCTGGAGTAAGAAATAAATGTTCCTGAAATTTTAGCTTTTATTTTTTCACATACCGACAACTGTTGGTTCCAAGTCAACAAAAACCGCCCTCGGAACGTGCTTTCCAGATCCAGTCTCACTGAAGAAAGTGTTGAACGAATCGTCTCCACCGCCGATGGACTTGTCACTGGGCATCTGACCGTCGGGCTGGATTCCGTGCTCCAAACAGTACAGTTCCCAACAAGCATTTCCAATCTGTACTCCGGCTTGGCCAACATGAACTGAAATACACTCGCGCTGGAATGAACGTTCAAGAAAATCAAGAAAATTCGAATATAAACGCAATTTAAAAGCAACGTGGTGTGAACGCGGAACGAGGTTTTTGGCGGTAAAGATCGTGAAAATCCATTGAAAATGTCAACAATAAACCCAACAGGTTATCAAAAACATATAGCAAGTCAAAGAATTAAAGGATTCTTACCATTTTGCTTACTAGAGTGGAATTTGCTCTCGGAAGAAGATGCAAGGAACAAATATTCTTGCTTCGACAACTGAAGCAACAACTGCTATCAACCGCAAGAACAAAATGATGGCAAGTTTCCGGCAGGTGGAGATTTCTAGTATGATAAATTAATATCATAAGTATGCGCATAAATCTTTTACTCGTACCAGGGCCTCTCGACCAAGTCAACTTTTCCCCCTTTTTAATTTCTTTAGCAAATATTTGATAGCAGATGTTGCACATTATACACTCGTGTTGAGCTCAGTACTATCAATATTGATAAGGCGCCTTTATAGCTTGTGCGCGATTCCGGTTTGATGTAAGCAGTGCTACATACGATCACTGATCAGAAACAATTCATATTTGAAAAAAAAACAACTCGAAGTTTTGTTTTGTTATTACATGTTCATAATAAATACAAGTGCAAGAATAACAAGTTTCTGCACATGCGCGCTTTCACTCGCAAAGGAGTAATTAATTTCACCTCAAAACGTAAGACCATCCCTACTTGTTTTTTCGTTTACTGTCGTCCGATCAACGTAAATGGACCCTAACCAGCCGGGTAGCCTACGCATCAATCTTTATTCTTTTTTCTCCTTCCAATCCTTTTCCCTCTCCCTTTAGCGCTTGCAATGAAGGGCTATCACAGTCAGATCGGATTTTTTGCCACGACGGACTCGATTTTAGGAAGCAGACGCAACTAGCTTTTGGCCATCAACCGTACAGTCTTCTGCATCAAATATTTATAATTTTTCAATTGAAAATAGCGCTTTTACCTTTTTACACAAACTACAATTTGAAAATCATTACATGCAGACTTCACTTTTGCCTTCGTACATAGGCAGTATTTAAGACGTAGCATGGAATTGTTTAGGGCTTCAGTTTCTTAACCGAGCGAACGAGCCTATCTTCGTGATCTAAAACAACTGTAAATGGAGAAAAAAAAGTGGGGATAGCCTAAGATGCAAAAGCAGAAAGAAAGGGGAATTCTCGGTTTCCTTATTTACGCATCATACAGTAGGGTTCTGTCTTGTTTTTGCTAAGACTTTCTAGCTCAGCGAACAGGTGAATGTCACGCGTGCGTTTTGGATGAGTAGATTTTTGGACGAGTTTGAATTAAAACACCGACTTTCTTTCTTTGCCAGCCAAAGATGTTATATTGCAATTTTTTGATAACTTAAATGAATCAGATAAGGCAAAAAAAGTGTTTGATAGAACTAAGCAAGAAAGCCTTGCGTGCTTCACTTGATTCTTTTGTCCCCAAAATTATTCAATGGCGCCAAAGTGTCGGTCTTCTGAAAAGCCACAAATTGACACCATTTTGTAAACTATCAGTTGCTGTCATTTCAACCAGCTGTTGTTTCGCCATAAACGCTATTGTTAATAATGGAAATTAAATTTAGTTTCACAGCATGATACTAAGCTCTTCACACCCAAAGATCGTTTCTCGACGATTGAGGAAATTTTGGGGGAAAATTCGTCGTTTTATCAGCATAATTTGCAATTTCATTCATCTCGAGGTTGAAAAAGAACTAAACTCACAAAATATAAAAACGTTAGTGCTAAATAATGATATCATCGCAAAACTGGGTTTGACCGAGAGAATATAGTGTACTGAGTTGATATTTTACTATTAATACCACACCCACAAAAATGCTGGTTTTTCGATTGGTTGCTCTACTGTGAATTTTTCCTTAATAACGTGCAATTAAATCCCTTATAGCACATGTGCAATTAAATCCTAAATCGGGAACTTCATTTATTTGAAAAGTTTGGAAATGATCGGAACTGATATTATGGAAGGGTATGAAAAATTTTCGAAAGTCTTCGGCAACGTTCGGAAATCTCCAGAAATGTTCGGAAGTCTTCGGAAAATCTTCGGAAAGTGTTCAAAAATGTTCGAGATTTTTGGAGAATTTTGTAAATTTTTGGAAAATCTTCGGAAGATCTTCGGAAATAATCAGGAATTTTGAAAAAAATTATATTTTTTGTAGCTGTGGTATTAACAGGAAACACCACTTAAGTTCTCGAAGAATTAATGAAAACAACACTTGTCTCTCGTGCTTCGCACTCTTGGTATTACGCCACTTTCATCAAATACTCGCGGTATTTTTCATTCAATTCTTCTCGAACGGTGGTGTTTTGATCAACAACGGTTGATATGACATTCAAATCCCAATTTAGAAGACGAACGAGACGAAAACGGGAATTTTCTTGCCGCCACACTAAAGACGAAAAATTCATCGCTGAAGTGTTTCCCAAAATTATATGCAAGGAGGATGTGAAAATATTTTAGAATATTTTTTTTGGGCTCAAAGATCCAGCTTCCCGAAATGTGTCACGGTGGGTGTAAAATTCTGGTTTACGCAAGATCCAAGGTGGGGTTTGTTCTCGATTATATTAGCACAGTCAAGAAAACTGACAAATATTTGTCGCGCAAACAGACGGGAACTTGCTGCTAGAAACCCTGCACGAGTTTTGCTTGCATCCCAGCATGCTTTGCCAGTACACAGGTAAGCAAATATTTTGAAAAATGTGTGCAAACCGCATGGGAGGAGGGGGGTACGTGTATAAAACAGTGATGGGAGGCGAGATTAAAGTCATATTTAAGTATCCAAGATTTAATTTATCAAGGTCAAAGACATTCTAAATATGCCGATTCAACCCCAAAAGATACCTTGCAAAATGTCCAACCCAAAACAACAGAGAAACCGCAAAATAACCCTTCTCACCTCCCCGTCACATTTAAAGCCCAAGTACGTTCCCCCTCCCTCACCTTTCCCAACTCCTCATGAAATTATTTTCATGGCAAAGTTAGAAATTGAAAAGTTCCTAGTTTTCCTGCAGGAGAATAAAAGTCAAATTTCTTTTCTTGATCAGCCCATTCATCTAACAGTACAGTACAATAGTAAATCTTAAGCACGTGCGAGTTTTACGAAGTCTCAAGGGCATGCGATGTCCCACGTCAACTTTAAAAACGACTTTTCAAATCAGTTATTTAATGCTATCGTCTTCAGTTTCAGTTTTAAATCAACTTCCATAAGGTCGCCATAGTATTATTTACAATTCTCCCCTGCACAGTATTCAAAACTTCGAGTTATGAAATTCAAATCCTGAAGACACGAAAAAAAGAGCGGAAATAGCAGAGAAGAAAGGGACCTCGATTCACTTCCCCTTATATTGTTACGCTTCTCACACATTCACGCTGTGCTCTTCCTAAAAATTTGAACAACGTTTATTCGAAATGTCTTCGGAGCAGTTTGGGAAAATATTAGACTGTAGTGCTACCTTTTATTGGTGTCAAAGTCACTGTAAGGTATAATTAACTCTGGAAAAAGATTGACGGCCTCGCGAAACTTTGTTTAATCATCAAACAAAATGCAATTTGTTTTTGGTTTTTCGATTTTAGCTGTTTTTGGCGGGAAAATGACGTTGCAAATTTGGCGCCAAAATTCAAATTTGGGGGTACGCTCAATTTTGAAACAGCATCCTTTATATCATCGAAACTACAAAAACAGTGGATCATCTTAATTCAATCGAAAGAAATTAAGGCCACTTGTTGGTACAAATAGTACAAACAGTAACAAAATTGCAGCAACTTCAAATTTTGAAGACCCATATCTTTCGAGTGGATAAACACATCCTGTTTTGATGTTATAGCGGAATGTTTGTTCAAAAACATCAATCAAATTGAACTTAACCAAAATTCAAATTTGGCGCAAAATTCTTGACGTCAACAACCGTTAGAAATGTAAAACACAAAATGTAGGATTTGTATAATGACCTACCAAGTTTTATGACAGCTAAAAAAATAAAGAAATTCATGTCATCTTGCCGAATTTGCTATCGTACGTGGCAGCCACGGCAGAGCAGGAAAATTATTTTTTCGCTTTTCTGGCCTTTCGTGTTAAGGATATCTATGTGGTTCGTTAAGTTATAAATTTGGGAAACAAGCTTCATTTTAGTCAAAGGCAAACATGAAATGTCCAAAGAATTTAAAGGTAGTTTTGAGAGATGGCGTCTTCTGCATTGGATTTTGTGTTTGTCTGAAGTTTAGGGCCATGGTTGCAAAAATCAAGTCATTCAAAACCTTGACCTTTGTTAGTACGAAAGAAAATCACAAAACAATGTTTGCGATTTTTCCGCTCTGTCCGTACTGCTTGGTGTTACAAACTGCATCTTTCATGATACCTCGAGTTCCCTGTGCCTACCTACCATTCATATTTGTTACATAATACAGACTGAAGTTGCGATTGTATACGTACATGACACTAACGACAGTATACATATTTTTTTGTTCAGCCACGTACATTTGCTCCCTGATAAAATGAACCTAGTCCATTTAGTTCACAAACGCTGAAAAAATCTGTTGATGTGACATATGCACTCCAGGCTAACCGCTTGTTCGAACAGTCAACAACTGAACAGAGAACATCGTGCAATGCACACCAAGAACTAGCGTCTTACATCATAGCAACAAAGGCAGTTTGATTTGACAGCTGCCCATTCAGCCAATACAAGTCTACCAAAATAGGAATGCAGCAGTGGCCTTTGCAAGTACCTGCTGATCATATACAGATGTACCGTGCATTCGTACACACTTTGTTCTCGCTTAAGGCCTGTTTGCACTAGACGCAAACGCAGGACATAAGCGCAGAATCATTCACACTGGGGACGCAAGTGAAGCAAGCGACACAAGCAAAGAGGGTGCGCATGCGTGATTCTCTGTCTTTGGCTTGCGTGTGCGTCTACGCTTTGCTTCGCCTCAATTCACACTAGAAAATTCGTTCCTGAAGCAAGAGCAAACACAAGCGCAAGGTGTGCGTAAGAAAAGAGAAAATTTCCTTTTTCTGCGTCTGCGTCACTTCTATTCACACTTGCTTTTCTTTGCTCTCGCGTCTGCGTCTCTAGTGTGAACAAGCCTTAAGCTGTTTAGTCGAAGTATTTATTATCTGCTACACAGGAAGATCGTGCTTATGTTAAAAGCTATTTGGTTGTCCAAATTTCCCACGTACAAACGTCCATTCTTCCTTCGGTCTTGGCAGCCCACAGTTCTCTTCGTGGTATCCACCAACGCACCAAGACTACCCTGTTAGAAAGAGCTGTATATCCGATCTAACAGCCGTAAAGAGCTGTGTTTTGCAGAGCAGAGTCTGAAGTCTGCTGTCCCTCAGCCAGATATCAACTGGCATGAGACTGTCGTGATACCAGTGAATATCGCACATGAAGTCCAGCTGTCAGGAGGACTGGGGCGCAGCGATGGACGACGTGGATTTCTTGCCGCTGACCGGGGGTTTAAGATAGCCATCTTCGCATAATACGAGCACGTCTGCTCTATCCTCCTTTCTGTAAGCCAGGCAGCGGCGGATGAAGTTCTGGGGAAGATAAACGTTGCAGTAACGCCATAATGATTATTTGTACAGTATTTACAGTTCACTCGCTAGCACATATCTTTTACGAATACCCCTGTTACCACAAACATTTCAAGTTATTTTGCTTCATTTCGAATACAAAGTTTCAATTGATGCGGTTGCTTGCCTTGTTGGTACGGTTGATTGCCTTTTCAGAACCAGTGTGGCTGACAGTAATTATGATTTAAACTATTAAAACATTTTATTATATTTGGAAATTATTTTATTTCTATACGTAGTTTTAAAGCAAATTTAGCTTAAAGAACACCACAGTAATTCAATTGTACGATTTAGTTTATACGTCGCGTTACAGATCACAATAACTCGGGGGAATTTTAATTAGAAACATTAGAATAGTTTTTTTGAACTAAAAATATATATTTTTTAAGTTTATTCGTTTAGAATAAATGTTCCCCTGTTTCAGTTCGACAAAGCCACAAGCAATCTTGGACGATCGTTTTCAGGGAAAATTACTTTTGCATGGTGTCTGGGCTCATGTGAAACAGTTTTCTCATAAGCAATCCTACTCCATGCATGCAACATGTTTTAAACTTGAGAGTAACTCACGCCTCTCATTCGCGTTGCAAAAGTCTGAAGAACTTGACTCGCTCAATTATTAACAAAAAGCACGGTACCTTTGCCTCGATGCTGACGACAGGTTTGGGTGGGAATTCAACTTCTCTTGCTTTTAGGATCGCATTGGTCTCCAATATGGCAGCTTGCGTCATATTATGGCCAAAAGGCTGAAAAATAGAGGTTTACAGTAAACAACAACGAATTTTTTCTTCCAATTGGCCATTATAAATCGCGAAAGCTGTTGTGGCTCCTCTGCCAGTGTGTTGTATTGTATTGTTTTGTTTTGTTTTAATTTTTGTTTTGCTTATTTGTTGTTGATGCTATGTATTCTGGCAAACCTGAATAAATATATATAAAAAAATAAATAGAAAGAAAGATATACAATATTTTCTTACATCTTATCAAAACTCAGTTTATTCAGAGTTTTTACGTTTAATTTGATGTGAAAAAGGAAGCGCGTTTCGAAAATCTCATTAACAAACGCAGCTTAACAAATAAATGTTTTCAGATTAAAATTGCAGTTCGTTTAGAATAAATGTTACCCTGTTTCAGTTCGACAAAGCCACAAACAATCTTGGTCGATCGTTTTGAGAGAAAATTACTTACACACACACAACAGCAAAGCATTGACAGATGCACAACACCAATCCTGAACAAAATAATAAACCGAATTTTCTGGCACGAGGAAGGGTTCTAACACTTAATCTAAACAAAAGTACACTCTAAATTCCTGTACATGAGCAAACATGGGGTTGGCCTCAACAAAACTTTTAATTACAATTCTATAACAGTGCAGCCATTGTTCTGGGCTTTTGAAACAATAGCTGTAGTTGTATATCAAGTTCTATTGAGTTAACCCTGGAACTCACCCTTCGTCCGTAGAGCATCTGGTAAAATATCACTCCCACTGACCACACGTCCACCTGAAAGCGATTGCGAAAAAAATAAGTTTTGGACTTTGTTTATGGTTGAACACTCAAACTAACCACGGGGCTGTAGAGGCGCCAGCCCAAAGTGATTCTATTTATTCCAACTGAATGGAATACTATGAGGCAGCCACTGATTACGGAAACTACATTTTGCGATTTTCATAACTTTCAAAACTGTAAAATTGTGGTATGGTACCAGTAGTTGCCTACAGGTTCCAATGATGATAAGGGTGTTTGCAATTTCAGTTGTTCTGCCAAAAGTTCTAGGGTGTCAATTTGAAAAGAAGACGGCTTCATCTTCCAGTATTCAACACGACCGGACTCAGTTACCACTATCTGTTCGCCAATTAACTACGTATTCACTATTGGAAATCTATCAGTTAATTAAATTTTTGGTATCTTCTCTTTTTCCACCTAGTAGCTATTGTCGAAATCTTGTTTACATCTTATTTTTGTTTTGTTAACTAGTGTTGTTTTGTGGAGGGACCATACAAAAAATAACATTTTTTTTATTGGTGCTTTCCATCAAAGAGATTTTTTTATTATAACTATAATAATAATTATCAGCATATCAAAAACCTCAACAACACACGCAGCTTAACAAATGTGAGGCTACAGATTAAAAGCATAATTCGTTCAGAATAAATGTTTCCCTGTTTCAGTTCGACAAAGCCACAAGCAATCTTGGTCGATCGTTTTCAGGGAAAATTACTTTTGCATGGCGTCTGGGCTCATGTGAAACAGTTTTCTCACAAGCAATCCTAATCCATGCGTGCAGTAGAAGCAAGAAAAAAGAAAAGCTAAATCAAAAGTAGCAATAAAAAGTTAAATATGGGTTTTGATCAACAAGGGTTGATATGGTATGTTTTTCGCCGTAAGGTTTGGTGTAAAGCTGACGTTTCG
>JAOEHT020169507.1:0-11649 GCA_025448195.2 Parazoanthus atlanticus
AAGTCGATTAAACTATTATTATTATTATTATTATCATCATCATCTTTATCATCGTCATCCTTATCATTATCATTATCATCGTCCTCGTCATCATCATCATTATCATTAACATTATCATCATCAGAATCATTGTCATCATCATCATCATTATCATCGTCATCGTGATTATCATCATCATCATCATACTTATTATTAGTATTATTATTGATAGAAGTGGAGAGGGTGGATAGCGGGGGGGAGGGAACTTCGTTAACCAGTTTCAATTTTGCCCAGTCGAGGGTGGGGGATTACTAGAAACGGAGGACTTATTTACATCCTTCTCAGACGTCTGAGACTGGGGGCTTATTAGAAGGGGGCTTAATAGAGACTCGAAGCTACATTTCAAACGTCTAAAGCTGGGTCTTGTTAGAATGGGGGTTTAATGATATACATTAGACGTCTTAGCCATTAGGGGCTTATTAGAGGGGAGGGGGGGGGGGGGGTCTTAATAGACGCTGAGACATCATCTCTAATATTTTAACCTCTGAATTTAACAGAGACATGACGCGACATGGTTTTCCTGCCGTGACCCAAGAAGGCGCGGTCCGCTGTTATGAACTTATGTGTGTCCACGTGGGCTTGGTACCAGTTCGTTTTGCCGCCAAACACATCCGCCAGTTGGCCTCGGCTCTATTCGAGACGTCACTTGGGGCTCATTATCCTATTAGTCTCATACAGTGATAAAATTCAGTGGCGCACTACGTGTACTCCTTGGGCCGGTTCCTCAAAACCTCAGTATCACAGCAACCTTGTTCCCAGGGTCTTCTTGGTATTTTTCAAAATGGCGGATACCCAGAAGACCCTGGGAACGAGGTTAGTATCGCCGTATACCTAATAAACTCACAAAAGGCCAAAATATCAACTGAAATATCTGTAAATGCGAGACGTTTGGACTCAAACTTGTATTTCAGGCAAGCGCAAGGTACGGATGGCCCTTTTTAGAGGGCGATTTTTAGAACGTTCGATTGCAGTGCTAGGTGAGGTTCTGTTAAAACTTGCCCTGGCTCAAACGCAAAGATTAATGAAATTTCGTTAAAACACATCAATCCTTGACGTGACAGAAACAACTGATTGAAGGTTTCTTGTTAGAATAAATTAATTTCTTTCAATATGCCTCGGAAAAATAACAGTTTTTGAAAAGAGAAAATCTAATGATACGGCTGTTAAACAGCTTCAGACCTATAAGCCTCAACTTTGGTACGTAGTCTGCAAATCCTTTGAACATTACTATATATCATATGTACGGCAAATAGAGGTCCGTAGTTTTATAAATACGTAGCATTCCACTGTCAACAGAGATGTAATCCACTGTGGCAGTGGAAAAATGGTCTTCTTGCTTTCCGGACCTCCGTGCATGTGTTAACGACATCTATGCTTCGTTAACTTGCAAGTTTGGAAGGGATTGGGAGCGAGTTGAATCTATTGTTTCTGCGCAATACAGACAAGCGGATCTGCACATGCGTGGGTGGAATAAAAAAGGAAAGAGCGCTGACAATGTCCTTAGATTGTGACATATTAGTTAATAGAGCGAACTGGTTATGAAACTCGGCCAGTTTCTTTGTTATCATTTTTGTTTTCTATATCTTTTGTTCGTTGTTGACCGTGCACAAAACACAAAAGGTATTGAAATGCGTATGAACAACTAACCAGTAGAAACATTTGGGCTCACACATAAAACAAAACCGAATGTGCACGGTCATGGTTTTAAATGGCAAACGTTCACAATTGTATTTTTGTAGGAATTATTCTGTCTAAGTTAATAAATCGAAATTTTAGAATGAGAGCATTTGTCGTTTAGAAGATACGAGTACTTAAATTTAGCATTGGGGGGATTTTGAGCATTTCAATTGGTTGAAATGAGTCACGTGACTAATTGTAAAAGATTCGGAAGGTACTCAAAATGAACCAGTTTTTAAGAGCTTCTGGAGTTAAATTAATTTTTGTTTAGAAAAATCCAAACCAGCAAAATGTCAATTGGCAGAGCTATCTAATTGACGCGGTGGGCTTAATGATTAAAGAAGATTGGCAGCTGTCTATCACAGCCTTTTTCCAAATAAGGATATCGCAAAACTTGATTTCTCTTTTGTTTTTGGATCTTTTTCAGATCTGTTTTTGGCATCAGGATCCAGTTGCATAAAAGTTTACATCGGACGTTCACTCTTGCGTCTGACATTGTTGCGTAGTTTTTCCTGGTTGTTTTTCAAATATGTTTTCAGAACTGAGTTCAGTGGACTATTTAGCATATAAAAACCTGGCATGGGACAAAAATTCCTTGTTGGCTTGGGGCTTTGGGGCTTTGGCCTCCGGTAGGATTGTATAATAATAATAATTAGTATAAATTTAGTGGCCAACCATTTGACTTTGAGGGGAGGGTTGGATGATCTTCCAAGTTTTTGATGCAATCATTTTTTATTATTTTGCTGGAATACTACGACAGAAATTATATTTTGTCAAAATACAGGCTTTGAATCAGAAACTTAGCTCTGCAGGAATTTTATTCTTTCCGCGTTTGCTTGCATGATTTGTTTTCCAAAACCATCCACCCCAGGAACCGACCATTTTAACTTTCGAGGGAAGACCACGGTCTACTGATTGCATCAATAAATCTGATTGGATTTCTCATCGTTGTATATTCGTCGATAGACAGCGATGTTATATCGTTACAATTTCGTATGCTTGGTTGATGACGATTTGAAGTCAGTTATTCACTTATAATTTGATGTAAATTTATTGAAATATAAAACTAAAATATTTTTTTTCTTTGTGAATAGACCACAGTAAATTTATACTAAAACTTTCCGTTTCTGCATACGCGATAGTCGACTTGTCTTTGGCGCATCGACTATGTATGCTTGTAGAAACCCCAACTGAGCTTGCGGTTTCACTGTTGATTATTTCACAGAACTTATTCGTACTCAAATAGAAGTGCTGTAATGGAATTTTAGGAAGTATTGTGCTTCGACATTTAATAATAACTAAATTATTATCCTTTTTATGATAAATAAGGCGCATAGGAAGTGCATTCCAAAAGTACTTTCAATGTTTGATAGATTAATTACGGCCAAGCGTTTTTAATGAGACTTGCTACTTGCAGCTGACGAGAGGAATTCTATAATTACTTTTCCACTCACGCAAAATGTGTTGTGTAACCAACCTTCAAAGCCACCATTTCTGTTGTTTACCTGATGAATGGACTGTCGAATCGTTCAAGTTAGAATCTTGATTACCCGAAGAACTCTTATACAAACATTAAACATAGATTTTTTTCATTCTAAATAAAGGAATTTGGCTTAGGAAGACGGCAACTGATTTCTCTAATAACGCCATATTAAAATACTGCATGTTAAAACACTTCCTTTCAGTCAAGCACGTTAACTCCCTAACATAATTTGTGCTATTTCAAGCGGTGTTTGGGGTCCGCCAAAAGACCTAATTGTCACATAAGTGATTTGAGTGATTTTTTTCTGCGTTTTTAGTTAGAGTATTTGCAGAATAGATAAATAGGAGCCCTTATCATCTCACCCTAAGTCGAAATGTCATAAAGCTTGCAAACCAAGAAAATGATAATTACGAAAGAGGAAAATTTTCTCAGAAATTAGTTTTAATTAGTGGAGTCAGCTTTATAATTATACCGAGTCCAATCAGAAATCAGACAAGAAGGGTAGCAAATTAACTCGACGGGAGAAAAAGCCAATTTTGCTAACACTCATTAAGGAAAAGTTTTAGATAAAAACCAAAGATTTAGGAAGATTTGAAGGAGACTCAAAGATACCTCGCAAAGTCAAAACTCGGTTGCTAAGTGTTATACTTAAATCTGAAAGTGATTTAGGTGAATTTGATCTGCAAGAGGGTGGGGAAACTTGTTACAATAACTGAATAAGACATCAGTTTTGAGTTCAGCCGCTATTCACTAAAGACACTAAAGAGTATTTCAATATTTGTGTATGTACTATGCAACTCGCCTTTGTAAACAAAATAATGTAATTCAAAAATAGGACTTTTTTCTAAATTCATTAGTTATTTGCAAGCTTTCACAACACAAAAACTCCATTTAAAAATTGATGACAACAGGAACTGTCGCACAACACAGAAAAATGCAATTTCTTTATCAACTGAACAAGTTCCCCCAAGCAAATTTGGAGTTATGTTTTTGATCATTTTAATTTTTTAGAAGTTTTCGTTTTTAAAGTATTTGGTTTTCTTGTTTTCAACATTACTGGAAAATTCGAACATTAAGTTTCGAAAGTGTAACTGATATGTGAACTAATTGATTTTATCTTACTGAAAGGTCACAACACAATGCTTATTGCCCTGTTCCGATCTTAATGCTGATTAGGCCTAATCGAGATTCTGGTATTTGTAATATAAATGAGTAATATCTAAAAGCAAAAATGGAACGATTTCCCAGAGAGTCACTCTGGCCCATTAATTAATTACGAGAAATTGAAAAACGAAGTTTTCGTGGTTGCTACAAAATGTGATTCACTTTCGACGGAAGTAAGCGGAATTTATGTGTTTGAGATGTAAAGTTTACAAAGATGTATTCACCAAAAATACAGATTTAATATTTGAAGCCTCATTGAGTTTGTAGACATATTTTCTCTCTGACTGCAATTATGTCCGTGCGTGATCTGACTTTCTACTTCATTAAGTTAGAAGAAATGAAATCATTTAGAGACATAACAAAAGAGATACATGAGAAAATTAAATAAGTCATTTGCCAATGAATGACGATGGAAATATGTTGAGGAAATAATGAAGATTTGATGATTGTGCCATAATCAGAGGTCAAGTCTTCCTAACTACTCGTCATTGTTCGGCGCACAGCCCTGTCAGACAAAAGTGTCTGCCGAATTCCTTTGGAAACCCAAATGTAAGTGTTTGATATTGTTTATGAAGTGGCTTTGAGGAAAGCCAGATGATTTGAGGCAAAACTTTACACCAAGAAAACTGAGGAAATTGCATCTAAGCGCAGGTGTTGTCTATTACCTCAGTTGAAAATTGTTTTCCGTTGCGTACGGGTTCAATTTTGTGTTTCGTTGAAATTCTATTAGCAATTTCCGAATTGTTTTCTTTCAAACAGGTCTTTGATTACCTTTTAACGTTTCAGTTTTTCAAAAACAGACGCAACGGCTCTTCGAGGGAAAACTGTACAATGGCAGTGAAAAGTGAACCTGTTGATGAAGTAAATTGCTTTCAAATGATGTCTTTAGTTTAACTGCAACTGGTGCAAGATTTTTATGGCTGCATTTGTTTTGCTAGTAGTTATTGAGAGAAACTAATGCAACACCCTAATAATTCTTGCGCATGATTGCAATTTCTAACTACCAAAAACAAAAATATAAAATTATTTAAACTTTACAGTCAGAATCCATGAAAGACAAAACATTTTCGGACATAGATACGTGTGAGAAAACTCAAGACATTAGCGACTTAATAATTCGTATTCACATTTCAACTTCAGCACTCTTGACTCGAAAAGCCCTTTAATTCTTAGCCAATCAATATCGTAATTTAGACAATCTGAATATTGTTTTTGGCAAATGCAGACCGTACATATTTGAGGAATTTGGGTTTGAAGTACTTTGGTTCAATGGAGAAATCATCCGAGAGGGGCACGACAATCGTGTTTTCAAGAGAAGAAACAAAACTTCGCCGGTCCCCACCGCCCTTGGTCTCCATAGAAAGTTCCAGGAGAGACTCGCTGGTCGGCCTACAAAGACTTGTTTATGGCTCACAAATTTTCTCGTCTCCAAGTTCTCGGCATAATGGAACTCCGCCGATGGCTGTCATTGGAGAAGGCGTGGCCGAAACCCAGGGTAGGTGGGGGCAGATATTGACGAGCAGTTGCCATTTTGGCGAGACAACATGAGTGCTTTTTTACATGCTATGGATTACTTGATGCATGTGCACTATAAATATCACTCCTGTCCTCTCCTTTTTTTTCTTTCCTTCCTTTCAATTCGTTTCTTTCACCTTTGCTTTCCTTTCTCTCAATTCTTTTCCATCCCTTTCTTTTCCTTTTTTCATTCAGGGCCTTCATCTTTTTATTTTTTTAGTTTTCTTTTCCTCCTTTTTCAAAACTTATTCGCATCTGATTTTTGAGTAAGAGAGGGCGTGCTAGCAATATTTCTTCGTTGTGAAATTCAGTCAGTATTGTAAACATGTTTAGTTGCGACAGACTCGCTAGAACAAACAACAAACAAACTATTTTAAGGTGATGAAAGAGTCATTATATCTTGAAGAAAAGTATGTGATTTCTGCACCGGTAACTTTCCAAAAAGACAATCTGTCACGACACAAAATCTACATATGCTCACCTTTGGTACAAAATTATTTGTCGGGGAAGACAATTACAAAACTAGTTGTTAATCAAGCAGTTGAAGTGAACTGGTTTTGTTTGGAGTAAATATTTCGGAAACAAAACGCAGAAATGTTTGTATCATTTGGTTAACTCTTCATTATCCAACATAAATTTTGATTTGTGTTATAGTAAACGTATTTTCCAACGATTTGTAAGAAAGTGTCAAAGTCTCTACATGCAAGACCGCTCCGCATCTTCAACACAAATTTCAAGATTGTTTTACATATATTAACGCCTATAGTGCATAGCGAAGTCAAATATAAAATGAAGTTCAAAGCAATTCTGATTTAGTATTTTCGTTGATTTAATTCAGTACTATTTTAATAATATAGAGGTGATTTCAAAGTTAATATAAATCCAACTTGTGCAAATTTCATTCGCGATTTTTATTTTTTTGTTTTACCGTCAGCTGAAATGAAAATTGAGAAAGAGAAGAAACAGATTCGCCGTTAGCTTTAGAATATTCATTTTCCTAGCAATGATTCTCCACAATGTAAAAATGACCGCAAAAAGTGTACAATTTCTACGAGCGGAGAAAAATGTGTCACTTTTTCTATTACGAAGTTAATAATTGTTTTTCCTATGTTTACCCAGCTAATTGTAACGAGTCTTTAAATAAAGCAATGGCATTTCCGAAGATCAATTGATTAAGAGCCTATCATAGTGTTTTTGCCTCAGCCATCGCGTCAGATTCCTCGCCACAATTTGTAAGCATTTGATTGAAAACTATCTCCCGTTGAGTCAATATTAAAAAATGCTAAAATCAATCAAAGCAGAATTTCAGTTAAGTAGTCAATCTCGCCTATCAGTTGGTGGATTAATAAGATGGCGCTTGAATGAAAATATACTAAAGATGCCAAATGAAATTATCAGTTTATGAGTTTTTGAGGACATCAGAATCAATGACCACACCTTGTAAATCCAGGGAAGCAGTAAATAAATATATTTCAGAAGTAAGAGTTTAATAGTTTATTGTTTTGACAAACAAGTCGGTGTTAGCAAGTATCGTGAAGTTGAGTTGACACAATTTCGATTTCCATATATTTTGCCTGAAAGACCCCTTTGGTGAGCTGTTCTCAAAAAATGTTATTTAAAAATGTGTTCAGCCGATTTCTGCCTTTCGATAAATCGAGAAAATTTGAAAACACGCCGGGACTAACGCTCGCTGGCGGCCATTGGAAACTGGGATAAATTGATTATTATCAACATGATCTTCCACAAAAGGAGCAAAGATACGAAATCTATATTTATAATTGACTTTATTTCTCCCTGGAACTAAAAATAACTATAGAGAGTGCATTTGTAATCTTTTTCTTGACTCACTTTTCAGCGATCGGACTTGAGGTAAACTTTGATGATAACAATGATACTATTATTATGATTATTTTGAGAGGAGAACTCGCTTATCATTTTCAGAAGCATCCTCTATTATTAATTAATTATTGCCCTTCATTATAGCGTAAAAGTAGAATCATATATGTTGTATTTTTTAACCAATCAGGGACTCGCTCGGCGACAAGCTTGGATTGTTCTCATGTTAGGCTTCCAAGTCCCAAGCCGAAAAGAAGCCGGACGTCGTTCACTCCCGCCCAGTTGGAAAGGTTGGAGGATGAGTTTCAGATTGATATGTATGTGGTGGGTCTCAAACGAATGAAGCTGGCGAATGACTTGAGTCTGTCTGAAAGACAAGTCAAGGTCTGGTTTCAGAACCGGCGCATGAAGTACAAGCGAGAGCGCTCAAAGTTGCGACATTCCGAGGGAGGAAAATGATTGGTTGTCAGTGCCCATTATGACGAAAGTAGTAGCTGTTTTGGGCGGCTGAGTCACCGGAGTTTCTTTTTTCAGAAGCTCGACTTAATATTATGTTTTTCAGTTGTAATTATTTTAGTTATACTTAACAGGGCTAGTGATTGGACAATTTCGAATAAAATAAATGTTGTATACGTCATCTCCAGCGTACCTTTGTTATGCAGTACGATGGATGACATTCTGCCCATGGCTGAGAGATGGTCAGAAACGTGTCCCAAGAAGCGAAGCTTAATTCGAGGGCAACTGTGAATTTTTGAGAACCTTCTCTCTGTCACGGGCAGAATGTCATCCGTAGAACAACAAGCACTAAAGAGGTTGTCTATTTTATAACCCAACCGAACGAAAAGCTTTCAAAACAGCTCAAACAGATTAGTTAAAATGGCGCACGACGCGAAAGACAATCGATTCCTTTGTGTTAACGAAAACCTAATTCGCCAAAAGTTGTTATTTTTTCAAAAATTTGTTCTCATGTCTAGCTTTGTCTTGCATACGAAGGGATATTGATCGCTCAGATTTGCCCTGTGAGTGTACCACGTGAACTGTCTTTAAATAGCCAATGAGAACGTGCAAATGAAAAAGAGGTCTTAATACTAACAGTTGGAACATTGTATACAGGATTTTTTTTACTGTCAAGTAAAAAGAAATAAAATATATAAATAAAACTAACAACAATCTAGGAACAATAAAACACGAGATTGTATTGTATTGTATTGTATTGTATTGTATTGTGTTGTATTGTATTGTATTGTATTGTATTGTATTGTATTGTATTGTATTGCATGAACAAGATGTCGTCGGGCTAATGTAGGCATTAAGTATGCAATAGATTACATGCAGCTAACGACGGGTAAAAAGTTGCATAATCGACACCAGTGACGATAGATTGACTGTAATTATTCAGTGCGAAATTCAAAAAGCACATTGCGCCATTAAGTGTAGAATTTAAACAAAGCGACAGTTAATCTTGAAGCATTTGTTTAGGTGTCAGAGCAAAATCGTACGGCAACAATACTTAATGAACAGTTTAGTCTGATGGCATTTCATAACCTAAAATTGGCGTTCACTCTTATTTGATACGCACAGACTATCACCATATACTGTGAATAACAAAACGAAACCATTTTTTGCCAGATAAGACATGCCCTGCGGACAAGTTTAGGTGTAGCAACGGAAGGTGCATTGAACAAGGATTCAGATGTGACTTTGGTAATGACTGCGAAGATGGCAGCGATGAAGAAGATTGTGGTAGGTTGTATCTCTTCCTAGGCCTCGTTTTCACTGGGGATAAAGATATCGCATTCGTGAGTTACCGAATTACTGTTTGCTGCATGAATGATAGCCACTTCATATTCGCAAGCGTTTACACCTGATCATGTAGTCAAAGAACGCGCATTCTCGAGCTTTATCAGTTTAATGTTGTCACACTTTCTAACGGTTAATGGAGCTGAAACCAACTGCAAAACTGTACACATTTTAGGCATCTGACTGTTGATCAGTTAGTGATTTATGCTTGGTTCGCACTTGTAAGAATAGACTTGTGAGATAAGCATAATCACAAGCATAAAAAATTTGAATAACAAAGAAAAAGACAAAAGAATACCACGTGTTCGACTCACACCAGCTTTCTTTTGTTTTTTAAACTTTTTGTGCTTGCACTTATGCTTATCTCACAAGTGTGAGCCAGATTTTATTTCCTATTTATTGTCTATTCTTTTCAAATTGTGTTCGTATTAATTATGTTTAGTCCGACCTAGGAGACCACCTAGCATAGAAAGGAGGGTTTGAACAAATCCGGAACACACTGTCTATGTAGTGTAAATGGAATACATTCTAATACAGGGGCGTAGCCAGGATCTGAAATCACCCCCTTCAGGATAATTTTTGAAAATCATCGATAACACTGCACGATAACAATAACAGGCACTTTTAAAGATCCGTTCCCTTTCTTGTTTTTAATCAATAGTTAAATTAATATTTTTCACTCAATTTTTTTCCTTGTCAAAAACATTTGTAGGACCGAGCCTACAGGCCTAATGGCTGGCTACGCCCCTGTAATAATACTACACACATTTTGCCTCAGTATTCAAGCAAAATCTTCATATTTTGAACCGTGAGTGAACTAGAACGTGACAAAAGTAGTTTATTAGTTACCCACAGGTATTCAGTAATTTATGAGCTATGCAACCTAATAAGTATGACTCATTCTGCGACGCACTTTTCTATTTTGAATATATTGATAAATTTACCACAATTGTAATGCTAACAGCGCTGACAAGAATACGAGAGCACGAACAATTAGACAGAGCTGTCCAACATTACCATCTCATCTACAGAACACGTTTATGTTGTTCATTTGTCCTGGATGTCTTCAAAAATCGCGCCTTTCTTCCATCTTTATTGAATGTTTCCTTTGGGATATTTCGAACAGTACACTCTGTAATCTTACTTCTTTATATCACCAACAATAACTACCTAAAGATAACATAAATGGTCGAAAAGAACCCAACATGTTTCCCTGATGCTAAATTATGTGTATCATTAAACCTTCAGGCCCGGGCTTTTTGTGGGTGTCTGGCCCGTGGGGTGGAAAGTGCCCAAGGCCCGTAACTCTAAAACCGTTCAACATATTGGAATGACATTTGGTCGACTAGCAGAGAATAGCAGGCCAATTAATTTAATTGTAGTTTAATTTACATATGACGTCGTCATTACGTCATAATGACTTCACAACTGTCATTTTACAAAATCTTGCTTATCAGAAGCAGAAAAGTTTATAAACGTTTCTGACTTTAACAAACAACAAATAAATGTTATTAATCGATAAACAAACTCCGTTTTTAATACAAATCACAGTATTTTAACGAAATTCAGTTTGGCAAAGCATATTTTTTTCAAGGAAATTTCAATGATCAAACCCCACATTAGCTCATAAATTGTAACATTAATATTTCATTCAAATTTCTTGCATTAAATGCAAATGTCACTCAATCCTTTTCTGCTATGTTCGCAACGTTTGCTAATACAAATTTATCAGAAAATACTTCAAAGTTTGATACAGTGCAAAACACGTGGTCGCCATCTTGGATTCCTTAGAAAGGTATTGCGCAACACCTATAACGTCACAAATCACGCGAAAATTTACCAATGTTCTAACACATGTTGCATAGTTGACTTTAAAACTAAGATTTAGCACTTGTATGAAATATTTCGTTAAAATTTGGATTAAAAAAATTATAAAGTCGGAATTTGAACAAACCTGGTGTCAAAAACCATGGCAACAAATGACACCCTTAACGCAAAATGTTTTCAGAATCTTGTTCGCTAATAAATTTTGGGAAAAGTCACCAGATTTGGTGATTCACGGTGATTACGTGAATATCGAGAAAGTTCTCGATGGTTGAAATCAGGGCAGGAACTTTCTGCCCCCCCCCTTCCCC
>JAOEHT020169611.1:0-11648 GCA_025448195.2 Parazoanthus atlanticus
GGTGTGGCGAAAGAAGGTCGCCCAAAGTTCAACCTTCGACCAGGTCGGGGATTGAACCCGGGACCTCCTGGTTGGCAATCAGAGATCTTACCAACTGCGCTATCCTCGCACACCCAAAAAAATAGTTGTCTGATAGCCTAAGAGTTAATCTGTAGTTCACAAAGCTGCCAGTTTCAAGAACACCTCTCAGACATAGTATTTACTAAACATGAAATGTATTTCAAATACTCAAAAATTACAAGCATAATTCTAATCCTTTTTGAAAGAATAAGCAGTGAACTTAGAAACGTAGTAACAAGCTAGCGGTTTTTAACTGACGGTTAGTTATTTTATATAACAAATCAAAGTCAAATAATAGTTGAAACCAAACTAACGAAAGCATTAAACCATATGAATTATCGTGGAAAAGCACGACTCTGTTAATAAAGTGGCTCAGGACATGAATACAACCTTTATCAAACACTTTCTGAAATGTTGTACTTCTGAGTTTTGTTTATCTTTTTGTTTCTATCTTGTGCAGGGTTTTACGGTCAGTTAGGACATGGAACGAAGGAGAACTGTTTCACACCAACGAGAGTGAAGTTCTTCATCGAAAACAAGCTCAAGGTCAGATCTGTCACGTGCGGGGCCTGGAACACACTCATGACTGTCACGTGACTTGTTCTGTAGGATCATGTGACCAGTTGCGTTAAAATACAAGGAGAACTGCTTCACACAAAAGAGAAGAGTTTTTCAATATCATCTAAAAAACATAGTCAGATCTGTCACGTGCAGGGCCAGGAACACATTCGTGACTGTCACGTGACTTAGTGCGTAGGGTCATGTGACCAGTTTGGTCATTGTACCAAGGAAAACTGCTTCACAGTGACTAGACTGAAGTTCTTTATTGAAAAGAAGCTCAAGGTCAGAACTGTCACGTACGAGCCGTAGAACGCATTCTTGACTGTCACGGGACTCGGTGTGTATGATCATGTGACCAGCTGTTAAAGTTATTCATTGATAACGTGATAACGCGACGTAAATGCTCACTGAACCGTGTGAACAGAGGTTAATGTAGACTCGCTCAGAGCAGGAAGCATAACCGGCAAACTCATTGCGTGACATTGTGGTCGCGTCACCTCAAAGACCTGTACACTATTGTTAAAATAGTCCGTGACATAAATATGACCGTCTCTGCTTGCAACAGTGTCCTGCGGACGGTCAAATTCGCCTTCTTCCCTACCGTGACGCCCGAATGTCACAAAACGCCCATCTTCTGTGAACACCTGAACGCGGTGGTTCCCGCTGTCACAGAGAAACAGGTGTTCCTCCTGATCGACTGTTAAGCCCCGCGGATCCTTGAACTGCCTGGTCTTGTGTCCTCTCTCGCCGATAGTATACATATACTCCCCCTTACTCGTAAACACCTGCACACAGTTACTGTCCATGGAAACGAAGTACTTGTCTTTGTGGTGGATGATGAAGTAAGGCTTGCTTGGGTTACCCGACTTGCCTTTGGTGACACTGCAGAGAGATTAGCAACAGATGAATAATCGACACGCATTAACTATAACAATTTGCAAATAAAACTGTTCACGAAACATAGAAAAGTATCCTATGGCAAATGATAGGGAGTTTTAGAATAAGCTGGCAATTTTTAGCGCGCTTTTGTATGGTGCGAGCGTGTATCTATAACTCGAAAGTGGTTTCGAAAAGGTTTCCAAGTTGAAAACGAAGTATATTTGAAGATGATGTTCAAGAAATGGAAGAGGAGCTACCGAACTTAGCTAAAGAAATTAATTACGAAATAACGGGTTTTTTGCTTACTGAATACAGTGGCAATGTTCAAAAAGAAATGTTCCTTGCTTTAGCTGTGTGTCTATCGAGTTGTGGATGCACTTGGGAAGTTTGGAGAGCTCTCGAGAAGCTAGAAAATATACTGGGCTTCGCCTCGTGCCACTCGCACGCTTCTCTCGTGCTCTCCCAACTTCCCGCGTGCATCCATAACTCGAAAGACGCACGTTTAGCAGTGGACCATTTCTTAAATAAACTTTGAAAGATATGTGTCTAAAATACATATAGTTGACTAAAGATCAGCTTCCAACCTTCGTTAACTCTCTACCCTTTCGCTAACTCGAATTTTATTTCGTTTCCCTTGAAGGTTCGAGTTCTCGGGGGTCAATTTCGGCCTGTTTTTGCCCTGTGTACAAATCTCTGTTAGCTGCTATTGCAGTCACAATGATGCGGCTGCCAATTTTAGCTCTCGTAGTTGAGAGTATCATCCAGCATCATCCAGTATCATCCAGATCAAACGTTTTACGGCTTCCTATATAGCATTTTAGATGAATTATTGTAATTTTGAGACTGAATAATGAGACATTGTAAACTTACCCTGAAAGCCCCTTGGGGGAAGGAATAAAGTTTGTATTGTATTGTATTGTATTGTATTATTCTTTTAGCCATTCTTGTCCGGCATAGGAATAAGAAAACCTTTCTTAATTCTAGTCCTAACGTCTTAGTAGTATATCGTGCCCATTTTCCTTACCTGTTGAAACGTGTCATCAGCTTTCCATGATGAGAAAACACTTTAATTTTTCTATCGCCCCAGTCACACACTGCGATGTCCCCCCTGGCTGTGATGCACAAACCCCAAGGGTACTCAAGGTCCTCCTCGCCCACTATTCTGATGAACTGTCCGTCCTTGGTGAAGATCTGTACACGATGATTGTCACTGTCCGACACCAAGATGTTGTCGGCGTTATCATATGCCACGCCCAATGGACCTAGTGTTTGAAAATTTAAAAATTATATAATAATATAATAAGAATCTAACAACAGCGATTTTCGTTTGACCTTGAAACGGAAACAGACGAACCGAACGCGAACCGAGCTTCTGCAGTTTTGATTGGTCCTCCGAATATCAGCAAACGCGTGTACCATCGGATTTTGGAACATGTTCAATTGACACTGTGTGTCAGTTTGGTTTGTCGGGAAACAAGATTCTGTACACAGCTAAAAAGGTTCGTTTCAACAGACTATGGACCAACAGCTGCAGTTTGTAAGTCCTTAGTAACCTGAAAAACAACAGTTTGACTAAAAACCACTAAAGTGTTGCTGTTTTTATCTTTCCTGGAATTGGCAGATGAAACGGCAAAAAGTAAAATGTAGCGAAAGAGTTTTTCAAAGTCCAACGAAATTCGCTCTAATTTAGCGGCATGTAAATGTAGTCAGTCCAGAAACTGTAGAAGGAGTGCGTCCGTCTTCCTAAACAGTCCCATAAAGCAGTACTCTAACGAGTGTTTAACACAGTTCTTCAGCTGATCCATCATCAAAAGATTGAACCGAAAACTGTTTACTATATAATCAAGGGCGTACCCGCATTTTCATGGGCCCATGTATGTCCTAAATTACTGACTTTTTGCACGATAGTCCCGACCAGGTTTGTCCTCAAAAGATGGCTTTTGTGAACGTCCGTAGAAGTACTGGTTGAACACATTAACTCTCTTTACCCTGTAGTTGCCCTTCGGCCATCCCCTCCGTCCCAAACTGTCCCACATACTCTCCTTTCCCAGTAAACAGCTGAATCCGATGGTTCCCAGAGTCTGCTATGGCTATCTCCCCAAACCTGCTCATGGCAATCCCAGCAGGCCTTCTGAACATTCCGCCCGGCTTTCCGTTGCCTCCAAACGACATCACGGCTCGATAGTCGCGTGAGCGGGGACGCAGGTCGAGTAGACTGGGACCGAGTGTACTTGCACTCCGTGTTGCTCTGGGATTAACAAATATGGTCATGGGACAGTCGGCTATGAGCTCTTGACGAACAGTGATCTCCACTTGGTAAGAGCCCGGATGAAAAGGTGTAAAACTAATGACGTATTTTCCATCCTTTCTATCGTCTACGTCAGTGATGACGTTGTCGCCGCGAAAAGAGAGAATTTTAGCGGTCATATGGTCTATGGAAGAAAAAAAATGTTAGTATCATAGGACACCAGTCTGAACTGATAGATTTGTTGAGCAAACTGGCAACCATATCTACCTCTAAATCACATCGCGTCTTCTGAATGTCAAAAATTCAGCTTTTGTTTAGTAACTGTCTTGCTGTTGTCGGTTTCGCAAACACACTGTATTTTATTTTTAGTACTGTACTGTACTGTAATCTCTTTCTACTGGTTGTTATAGCTGCATTTGATGGAAATTATTGTAGCTGTATAATTACAACGGGCCCTACATCTATTGTGAATCACTACACTGAACTTTCCCCAGAATTTAAAGTTATCAGAATATTATTGACAGATCCAAGGTTGCATTTTTGCGTCTAAACGTTTCCCGAAAGCCTATTCTTCCGATTTGGGTTGGTTATATGCAAGCTGACTGCAGAAATATTTACAAAATTTGTTCAACGACAGCAATTTTTGCTGAAAGCGTGAGATCCAGTTAGATAAGAAATGCGCCAATTTGATATCAATTAACTTCCTCATATTCCAAGTATGACTGTATATGATTAGCAAGAGATTATCGAAATTGGAATTTCACAAAGTTGTAGGAATTCATAATCAAATACCTGTGTCGCAGCAACTTAGGATTCCATCTGAATCATATGTTGTGACCATTAACTGGTTTCTCTCAAGAGCACATGGATCCCGCGAGTCTTGCCACTCAACTGAACAGCAAGTGGGGTCCGTGTGGCTTTTGATCAGCCTTCCGAAGTCCGTTTTTTCCAGAACGTGAGAAAATTCACCATCCGTAACATAATCAACGTTAACTCTCTTTATCGGATTGATTTCTTCTTCTTCTTTCAAGAGATCTTTGAACCTTTTCGACACTGAAATTTCTGTGTGCAAAATTTCGGAGTTTATGTTCCTTTTCAGAAGTTGATCTGCGAATTCCTCTGCACTTTTCATTTGCACAACACGAATTTCTAAGCACTTTTTGTTTGCCGTGTAGAGCTCGTGCTGTTCTTTATGAATGTTGTAGATTTCCTGTTCCATTCTTCTTTCATGCTGTCTAATTATTTTTATTAAAGATTCTACGTGAGTTTTGAAACCCAAGCGAGCCGAAGACAGACGTTTCTCCAAAGCACGATGTGCATTTTCCATGCGAGTAATTTGATCTTCAAAATTCCTAATTTTTTCACGGAGTTGTTCCTTGGAATTCTGCATTTGAAGTTTGTATTCCTCTGTAACTTCTTGGATAAGTTCTAGAACATGCCGTTTGTGCCCCAAAATTGCACATTTGTCACAAATGCTGATCTTGCAATCGCGACAGTAATACTTCAGTGGTTCGTTTTCGTGAAAACGCTTTTTACAAAACACAGACTTCTGTTGAATCATTTCTCGGACGTCATTTGCCTTGAGTTGACTTTTGTCCGCAATACGGTGGCTTTTCATCGATTTAATCTTTCTGTGAAGATCGATACAATCTTTACACACGAAACATTCACATTCAAAGCAAAATGACTCGACAGTTTTTGTCTGTTCACAACTTCCACAAGTCTGCTGAAGGTTTTTGTTGCAATCAAAATGAAGTCCCGTCACTTCAAGCAGACGGTTGAGATAGAATGACGAGGGGAAATTGTCAAACGTATCCTTTCCTTGTGGCATATCTATAACGGCACGACAAAGAGGGCATTTTATCGGTTGACTACACAACCTTCTTTCTGCCAGCTCGTTGAGACACCCACAGCAAAAGCTGTGAAGGCATGGAACTGTCTTGGGGTTCTTGAAAGTTTCAAGGCAGAGAGAACAAGTCAATTGCTCTCGTAAACTGTTAAAAAGACTTTCAACGTTTGCCATTTTGAAGTTGGAAATTGAATTAAGAATCTTCCCACGATGCTGTGATTAATTCGTACTTAATTGCTCTACATAATTTATGTATTATTTATACATTTAGAACAATAGTGAAGTGTTTACAAGAACATGCCCGGAGAACTTAGCGCTTCGACAATTCAACAATTGAAAAATACACTCATAACTGCATGGGGGTTCTTCATTATTTAAAATAGCTCAATCTTTCGTCTGGCCCTACTTTCGGTTTATGAATAAAATCTAGAAAAACGTCTTAAGCTTCGCTAAATTTAAAGATAACGCTATGTTTTCCATTTCATAAATATAATGGACATAGCAATATTTTCATATCTTTTTTTAAAAAAAACAGGAATTTTAGACTAATTAGGCTGCATTCATTATGTATACCGCAGGGGGGGGCAGAGGTTTTTTTGGGGGGGATCTGAAAATTTTTTAGAGGTAAAAGGGGGGTTCAGAAAAAAATTTTGGTCATGGCAAGGGGGGATACCAATTTTTTCTTTATCATTCAAAGCTGCCAGATGCAAGTACCTATATGGCTTTAGGACTTGAATTATTCTTGTATGATCACTGACGTGTGCAGACATCGGATACATACAAAACAGCAATGTCTGATTAAATCGAGAATCAAAATGTGACTTTGTCTTACCACGGATTGTTTATAATACAACTTCTATTTTAATCAGGAAATGATAACTCAATGGCATGACAATTCAGCACACACATAATACAGATGAAACATGTTTATGTGGAAATTTTAATCTTATCCAACCGAAAAGAGGTATAGTAAAATGTTAATTACTGCATAACATGGATTGTTTTTTAGACCAATTTCAAATGCCAAATGCCACAAATACATGTAGTTTTAGTCCACTTTAACTAAAGAATAACATCAATATAAATGTCACTCTATTTTAAAATGTATAGGTCACTTGTTACTGTCACCCGCTGTTCCCTTCTGAATTTTGGTAGCACCTTGCCTATTTCATTACTATCTTCATTCGTTTATATCATTGTCTTTATCATTATCATCATCTTTGTTGTCGCTGTCCTCATCTTTTTGGTCCTCCTCATGGTCGTCATCATCGCAATCATTCCCATAATCACTATCATTCTCTTTCACAGTGCTGCTATCTCCGCTCAGCCGATTGACAGCACAGTTGATGTGCTCCGGGGCTTCTCCATCAAAAACTTCAAGTTTCTTCAGGCATTCCAGTGCCTTTAAATGAAACCTGGTTTTCAGTGTATATAGGCCCTGTGCACGTGCAACTGGCTCTCATCAACGAGTTTCTGCTCTCTTGGCACTTTCTTGCCATCCTTGACAAGGACAAAGAGATCAGTTGCTTTTCCTTCCTCAGCTGTTAGACTGTTTAACAGTTCTTGACACAGTAAGAGGAACATTTCTCTTGCTTGTTTTTTAGACTTTCTTTCATTTTCTTTCTTCCTTCTCTTGATTATTGCATTTTCATTTACAGTAGTTTCGGGCTTAACCCTTGACCTTGACAAGGACAAATAAGAGAGGTTCAGTTCACTGTGAATAGTCAACAGCTTATCAAGATGTTCTTGAAGGGTTGTCATGGATCCTGTCAGATAGCTCTGTTCTTCATTGCAGTTCTTCTTTAAACCTGATGCAGTACCACCATCAACTAACCTTTCCCGTCTTTGCTTCAGCTCTGCCTTCAATTTTTCTGCAAGGGTTACAGACTGATTTACCTTGTTTACAAGTGACAGACACACATTCTTTTCATGACTTGTGCCTTTCCTCAATTTGCTATAGCGTGGAAAGCCACTAGCTTGCTGGGTTTTCGTAGTAGACTAATGATTTGGATAGCTTATCGAGCTTCTCCTTAACCCCCCAGCGGAATGACTGCTGCTCCCGAACATAGCTGAGTTCCTTGTTTGAGCTTGTAGAAGTGAAGATTCCTCTAGCCGCAGCATTATAATACTTCGTTCTTTCTGTCTTGGGGTGGGGATAAAGATGCTTCTCCCAGGGTTCCTTTACAACCTGATTTACAGCACTCATTGAAGATTGAAGCTTCCCTCCCTCAGCTTCTTCTATTATATTCAAAACAAAGAAGTTAATCCGTTTGCATTTATGAAATCAATTGATGATAAGGCTTACCTGAGGCCCGGTATGTCAGAAGGATTTTCCAGGGCACGAAATACAAGGATTCTTACACCGTCTGCAGAAGAGGTGAGAAAGCTTCCCAAATATGACTGGCCTCAAAAAATGGTCTATCAAACGCCATCAACTCATCGCATACTGAAATATGAGGCAGTAAATATAAATGGCGAAGAAAAGATAAAATCAACTGGGGATCGTCACATTGTTTATGTTAGACCAAAGGCATATACATCGATTCTTCTGGTACAACCTGGGCTAATGAGACGATTAAAATGCGACACGAACCACCAGATGAGTTTGAAGTAAATGTGAACGGTGCTCAATATACCAAATGCATGAGAAAAGTTTCACCTCAAGTTCATGATGCCTTGGTGCTTTTTGTTGACATGACTGAAGAAGACGTTTCAAGAGTATCTAAAGCACTGAGTTGTCCCCACATGGCATATGAGCAACTACGGCTTGTGAAAGTTCATCATACTCTGAAAAACATAAACAAATCGTTTGAGAATAACGAAACTATTACAGCACACGAAAAACAGTCCCTAAGAAACCTAAATCTTCAATCGGTCATTTATAAAATTTCTGAATTGCAAGAGCTGCTTGAAAATAAAAAGCTAGAACATCTTTGGACTCACTATCACGAACGCACAAATTTGTGCTGTGATGTTTTAAAACGTCTGGAAACGCTTGGCCTACCATACGATGTGAAACCTCTATGGGCAGATTTAAGTGATGCAGGACCGGGTGTTGGTGTTTCGAATTTTGAAGTACAATTTCGTGACGTTGAGATGGCAATAATTTGGAAATCTGATTACCGTGTTAGAGTGCATAGGTCTCGAAACGATAGTCACATGAATGAAGCTGAGAGAACCAACTCAGCGATTGGTGACGCACCTGTCGATGGTGGGACTATTGAGTGGGAAAGGCACAAGTTGTTTGACAGAGTGACTGATGAAGATATTGCTAAGATGACACTAAACGAGTTTGAAGAACATCAAAGCCAGATAATGAAGAAAAATGCTTTCAGTGTCATGGATGAAGTTGTATATCGCTTAGATGGTGCTCCAGCCCTAGGGGAATTCATTTCTGCACATAAAACTCCTTTTGAAAATGAACAGTTCTTTTTTAACAAGTATATATTACATCAAAGACTGGAAAACAGTTAATGACCCTAATCTTCCAGGAACAGCATATCTTAGAAAAGCCTCTGAGTTCTTTGACATTCACTACAGAAAGGGTGAACTCTAGATCTTCATGGAATTTGTGAAAGACAGGTGCAAAACAACAACTGGTCAGCAGTGTGAGTGGTGTGCCACTAATGGATGGAAGTGTACTCCATTCCAGGGGATTCCAGCACCATATCCAGATTTTTCAAAGCTGCGAAGCTTTCACAACAAAGACGTGTTCGAATCACCATTATTCCAGGAAAACAAAATTCGACAAGTTGATGATTATCTTCCCAGAGCACAGATCAAAAGGCAGTTTTCTGAAAACCGTCTTCAGTTAAATGATCCCGATAGCATTAAAAGGTTTAGCAATGAATATATTGTTGAAGAAAACTATGTCAAAGAATACATCAATCATCTTCTGTCTTTACAAAGGAGCAATGTCATTCGACAAAACCAAAGAAAAACTGATCAAGCAGCCCGGAAGGCCAAAGCATATAGCGACTATGACTGGAAGAAACTGACTTCATCATATGACTCTCTTAGTAAACTAAGAGTGCATGAGCTAGCAAAATATTGGAATCACCATCATTTATCACTGTCAGGTCTGAAAAAAGACAAAGTGAGGCGTGTTATGGCTCATTTTCATCTGATGAGCGGTGACACTTCCGCAAATGACACTCCTGGCAGCGAGGAGTCTTACTCTACAGACTCTTCAGAGGATGATTTATATGAAAGTGATGATGAAGATGAAGTGGTAGCTGTGGTTGGGAGCGAGCAGGATGATGATGAAGATGAAGTGGTAGCTGTGGTTGGGAGTGAGCAGGATGATGATGATGATGAAGATGTAGAATTTTACGACTGTTCTGCGGCTGTCTCACGAGCTGGTAGAAGATCCATACCCTGAGTTCCCGCTATCAGACATCAGACTGGATTGCTTAAAAAGACCCCTTCGCTGCTTAAAGTATGTGTTACTTAAAATGGCTGTTACGCATATTATTAATTGTTCTATTTTCTTTCTGGAAGGAAGAGGAGGAGGGGAGTGGCGATTTTCTTCTACCTTTTTTGGGGGGGTACCCAAAAATACTGGATTGCATTGGGGGGCTCTAGAAATTATTTTGTTTTTTTAAAAAACCTCTGCCCCCCCCTGCAGTATACATAATGAATGCAGCCTTAAGACCCTTTTATATTAAAGTATACTGTTGTCGTTCGCTCTTTTCGAGTTATTTTGTAAATTTGCCAGATTAACTAATTTATACCAAGCCAGCAGGAGTTACCCATTTCAAATCATTCACCTTGATAAGTTTTTTTGCGTTATCCTTGAACAAGCCGAGCGAAACCGATCACGATTCCAAAACGAATGAAATAAATCACAGGCTTGGATTTTTATAAATTCGCGAGAACCAAAGTGATGATACCATTTTTAGACTACATTAGAACAATTCGTGTAGTTTAAACAGCAATTAGCCCCACCTCCCACTTATTCTTTTTAATTATGTGGCTGGGAGCAAACAAATATTTTCGACTTGATTTCTGATACATGGTACTAAATTTTAACTGGATCCTGAATGCCCCGCCTTCCTCTCTCGTTTCTTTCACTTTTCAGTTCTTTCCTCTTAAAGACACAGAGAAAAATAGAATTTATGCGTCGTTCATCAACTAAAGTTAAGCCTGAACTGCTGTTAAGCCCACAGTATTGGTATTTTCAATAGTCCAGTGATTGGGGTTGAGCCGCTATACAGATTAGGTTGTGGTTGAGCCCCAATAGAAAGCAGAGAGGGGGGAGCAGAATGTAAGCTTTGATTAATTTTACAACCAAACAACAATTCTTGATTTAAAAGATAAACCATCTTACTATGTTTTATTTACCTTGTTATAAAGATCATTAAATTGATATTAGAGCATAGCAATCGACGAACGCAAACAAATACATCAACAGGCGAAATGCAAAGATGATGTCTTTTGGTAGAGAATTATGGAAGAATTTCAACTGGCGTCACCAAAGCAACCGTTAGTCCTCAGTTGGTGCACTGGAATCAGATGACGGAGTAGTTGCTGCAACGAGAAAAATCCCAAGGATTTAAATTCTGTTGCATTATAATATATAAATATTCAATTCATTATATAATAAGAATAATAATAAGAATAATAACAAACACAGAATTTAAACCATTTACACTGATTTCCATTTAAGTCATGTTACAAAAGTTCATTGTTATTGTTATGTTTTGTTAGAATAAAGCTAGTACATTTATTTGGTGTTGAACATACCTCTATCATATCCTGTAACCTTAATATATTTACTATCCAAAAAATACATAAACTATCTAGAAATGCTATTATTATTGTTATTACTATTATTATTATTATTATTATTATTATTATTGTTCAGTCCTTGTAGAACCTATTACACAATTAGGCAAACGATCAAAGCTAATACACACTACGCTTTTAAATAAAATTACGGTAAGCTCGTAACAGTTCAAAATGTACAATCTGGTTAAAATGACAAATACAGATCATTTAGCCCAGTTGTCGCTTTAACCAAATCAACTCCAAAGCCCCCTCCCCCCAAAT
>JAOEHT020169696.1:0-11645 GCA_025448195.2 Parazoanthus atlanticus
TAGACATCCCTTAAGACTTTACATACCTCTGCTTTCTCTATTTCTAGAGATGATAGTTTAGCCTCCATAGCCTTTCTGTTTGTTCTTAACAGTGCACATTCTTTAAGTGCCTGAAATGAAAGAAAGTCGCGATCAAAGGTGCGTTGATTAACTGGTCATGTGAAAACGCAGTTATTTAATAGTATTTCAAAATGTAATCCCTATCTTTATCATTTATCATAATCTTGTTCTTGTTCTTGTTCTTATTCTTATTTTTTTCTTATCCTCATTCTTATTCTTATAACATAATTTTGTTATTGTTATAACATAATTTAGAATTACTGACATATTTTGATAGGCAAGGATACTTAAATGTCTATAAAAATATGTCAGTAATTCTAAATTAAAATATGTCATTTAAATGAATTTGTATTTCATTGATGTGTTGCTTTAAGTTGCCTCGTTCTTCCACAAGCTGCAACCAGCCACAAAAAAGATATAAGATACAGTGTAACAACACTATACAGGGCACACTTGCCAACCGCTGACTGATAAATTTACAAAAGGCATGATGACTTACTTCTTTCACAGAATCTTCGGCATTTCTTTGCTTTGTAAGCTGGAAACAAGAGTGCTATTATTAGCTGGAAGTTAGCAAACACGTTGTACCGACCAAGCAAATCTTAGTTCTGTCGTACTTTTGTTTCTGCCGGATCAAGTGTATAAAAATTTCCAATATCTCTTCGATTATGGATTTTTTATTTCATATTATTTAATTATTATGCCAAGATCCCGTATATAAGCCATTGCAGGTGAAATAAGTTGAAAGTAACAAACATCGTAATCTGTAGTTATTTCACGTTGTTACGGTTCTTTGCCTTTATTCCCCTCATCTCAGTTAACATCACACAAGTAGAGAAACCTGCTCTAGGATCTAACACATGATATCAAGCTTCAATCCAGTGAATGATAGGAATGTTTGATTTACCCATCTCATTAATTTCAAGTGAGTATTTTCGTGCAAACCAACAGCTTACGCCGGTGAACCGTAACTGGAGAACCAAATATTTATCCAAAACTGCGCATCAGCCTGTTGATTTTGTTCCAAGTATGGACAACCTTGATATCCTTAGTTGGAATACAATCACAGATATATCATGAATATCCTATAGTAAAAACCAAAATAAAACTTTACCTTCAAATTTTTCCTGATTTCATTGGGAGTTATCAGCCCTCTTTCATTTTGCAGAGGATGTTATATATATACTGCTCGTTGTCAGAGAGATTATACAACAGGTCCTTGAATGTCGCTTGGGTAACGGTCTTGGCATTACCAATTTCCAACTTTCCTGTTTTAACCGCATTCCCAATTTCAAGCACTTTTGTAAAACATTTGTTCTTCATTCTGGCAGTCTTGCAATAAAACTTTAGTTTCTGTTGATACAAAGGTTTTAAATGTATGGCAAAATAATGTTTAATTTTCCCAAAGTCGTTACAAAAAAATGATCGAAAAAGAACCATCAAAATGAACTAAAAAGTTAAAATTTAATTGATCAATATGTTACTGAGTTAGTGACATACATGTAGGTTATTAGTCAAAGGGTCATTTCAACGATAAGATTCATGATAAGCATTAAACCTCATTACCTATACCTATCTGGCATAAATTACTATAGATTCACCCAGTTAATCAAAACTCCAAAAATTTCACTAGGAGTTAAATTGTATTGCTCAAACACCGATTAGCACTAACCTGAGGTTAGATTACGAGTTAAACTTAAACCAGCTCCTGGGTGTATTAATTCGCTGATCGGTGGATTAGGCCTAATGCACTAAGGCACTAAATGTCTCTGCACTTCATGCAGCTTCTCTTTCTTGTTTTGCTTAGAAATCAAGTGAGGTATTTGATGTATATTTTTGTATAAAACAGCCACTACTGTACTTGTGTGCTCAGACTACCATCACTAAACATACCTTTTCAGTCAAAGTCATCATACATATTTTGTCTGCTGCAGCAGATGCATTCTCAATTCTTTCTTTTTTCTTTCCACCTTCTTGAGCTCGAGCAATTTGAAGTGTTCTACATACGTACTGGGAATGGCCTTGGAATATGTTCAATCTGAGCACAACACTTTTCACTTGATTGTCTTCTTTATCCATTAGAATTTGTTGCCATTAGCATGTTTAACATATATTTTCAGGAAAATAATAGTTGATTTTCTAAAGCACATTAGTATGCAGTGAGATTGTGCTTGGTAACCAGTAGATTTTTACTCTTTGTTTGGTTTCTGTACTTTCAAAATTGATTGTTGTACTTTCAAATTACTATTATTTTAATAAAACAATTTCGTATAAACGTATTGGACATCAATTGAGGGGTAGTATCTCCTAATTTATCCAATTGACTGCAGAGAGATTTGCACAAAAACATATACCCAACCCCCAAAACCCTACCAACATTTTTGGTGACCCCCCTTTTGCTTACATAAAAAAAATATGACACTCGACCAATTCAACCCCCCCCCCCCTGCTAATTAATGATAGGTCCCTTATATTTATGTGCAAGTCAAATCCAAATTTATGCAAACATCCACCCCTGGGCAAACCCCTTCAGGAGCATTTGCATTTTTTGCAAAATTGTGGTCAAATTCCCGGCCCAGGAAGCATTTGCTTTGGTCAAATGCTCCACTGTCAGTGGCTACTTTGATGGTCAAATGCCCGACCCTCTTCTCAACACTATATGATCAAGCCAGCTTGCAAGATGCACACAAGTTGATTAGGCGACTCTGACGGTTCAACGCTGGTTGAAGTTTAACTTCGACTTCGTTGTACTCGGCAAAGCTAATGAAAACGATGCTTTTAATTTGGCGCAATCGTGAATTTTGAAGATGTAAATATGTACTGTTTGTAAGATTTACTTTCAGTATCAAATGCGCGGCGGTCGGAGCTCGATTAGGTATCAAATTCCCAGCCATCTGGAGCTCGGTGGGGTCAAATGCCTAGGGTTTTCCCGGGGTGATGCTCGCGTTTGGATGTGACTCGCACATTAAAGTTATACTTACTCGTACTTATAGGAACATGAATATTTACCTGCTTAGGCTTCTCATTCCCATTCCCATTCTACTCATCTTGAATAAAAGTACAAAAGTTTTCCTGTAGTTTCATTATAATATTTAGATACTTGCTGTAGAAGATCGCCATCTTGGATTTGGACGGAAGATTTGTTTACTTCATGTAAGCAATCATTTCATCTTGACAACACCTCGGCCCCAGCTTCCACGCAAAAGTGGTGACGCATAGCTCTGATTGGCTGAGATAACAATGGAAATCAGTTTCAGTCGCTGATGCTTTTGGAGTGTAAACAAGGTCAGTTCTATTTCGACTTGTGATTTATCAGCAACGCATATCTTTTTTTATAGAAGCCAGTTTGTCCTTAGCAGTAGGGTTTTTGTTGCTAAAATTTATGTGACCTTTGTTACCGCACCGAATCATTTACCAGTGGATTTTCACGGTATCTAATAATTGCACTACTTACCTTTAACTTTTGTGGCCTCTTTTCCCGTCCCAGATAAGTCCGCAGAACAAAAATGACGCCCCACATTTTGAATCAACAATAGTTCGTGTTTGCTTACTGTACGCGGTGTCCTTTGTAGAACCATAGTCAGGATGTTTTCTCTTGGGTAGTGCAGTGTGAACGAGCTCCTTAAGGGGTCCGAGGTTTGGATTTGTCTGAGGATGCATTTCCTACGTTTTTAGAGTGGTGTTAGCACAAATATACCATTCGAGAATGACGTTGGGTGATGAAGATTTTACGAAAAAAATCATGATTTTTTGTCTACCGCAGAAGACGTGAGAAGAATGACCTTGCTCCCCGAAAAATGAATTAAAATGAAAAAGAAAATTATCAAGTCCAAACTGTTGCGTACATGCGTTAGAACTGAATCAAGATAGTGTTTGAACACATCATAGAAAATTTTAAATAGCAGCCGCGAATTCAGTTTGTAAGTTTTAATATTTTCATAGTACTATTCAAAGGCTTGTGGTAAAGTACTGATATTATTTATTGAATGTAAAATAAGAATTTGACAAGAAGAAAACATTTCTGTAACAAACTATAAACATATAAAAGAAAAACCAGTTGCAGCAAAAAAAAAATCGTGCAAAGAGAACATGTTCTCCCAAAATATTCGGGCACAGCCAATATGCGCAGAACTTTTGCCCCCACCCCTCCACCGATAAATAATAGTCCGCCCCTACGGGACAAGTCACTCAAGCTTGAAGTGATTACCTGCTGGGGTTCTAGACAGCACTCATCTTTTACTTCATTAATCCATCCACCGCATTGCTCGTTTGTAGGATAGATTTCTAAACCATCTATAGTTTGTGTACCAGCAGCCAGACAACAGGTAAGGCGATGATAATCTTGTTTTGACTCGTGCATTGTGATAGGCCACAAAAAACGCTTTTGTTATAACCATGCGCTTATAGAGCTCTTGTTTCAAAGACAGTCATTAAATGTTCACGGTTGTTTGTTAAATTAACACAAAGGATGCCACAATATTCATGTCAGCAAAATTTTACTAGATCACAGTTCTTAAATAGGCAATTTTGGTTCATAAGTTAGCAATCGAATCAACGCCAAGGGTCTGTATGGGGGTACCCTGTTCTCAGTAATTGTAAACAGCACAATTTTGAGTCATAATCAGTGAAGAGGATCTGAATGAGGCTCACTTACTTTGACAGAAAACCCGGTTCTCAGTTTATAGCAGTAAGCTTTCAGTTGTCAACAATCAGTTAAAAATCGCCTCAATTCTCACTGAGTTAGCAGTCAGTTAAAATCTAAGTTGATTCTCATGATCAGTAATTAATTAATCCAACTCAGGTCCTCCAACAGGGAACTGACATCTATAAGAATGTACCGGCTACCTCTCAAGTGTAGACCATGCAGAATAACAATTCTCTACGTGAACATTTTTACATGACAGGAAATTTGTGAATGAGCTAAATTTGTTTTATTAAAAACGATTCAGACTTTCCCTGAAGTCATGAAGAAAGACGGTATAAATTGCAACACGACATTTTTTTTAAATCTAGAGGAGGCAGCGAAAACAAAACAGGTTGTTGTTTGTTAGCTTAAACGTTCATTAAACCTTTCAAGACCTTTGAAAACGAAAAAGGTAATAGTAAGACCAAATTGCACACCAGCGGACATCATTACTATAAAGCTGAGGTATTTCGAATGCCTAAGCTGCTTTTTGACTCAAACAAAATGCCAACTTAAGTAATTTAAAGCTCCCACAGACTCCCATACGGCCCTTAGTATTACCCTTAACGCTTTGCGCGTCGCGTTTTTCAAACGTCAACCTTTTTTGAAGTAGCTGTAACAGGTAGTTAGCTTTTTCGCTGCTTTCAAATGCGGAAGTGTGTGTTTCGTCGTTAATCTCCGTGCGAAAAATACAAAATGCAGAACAGCAAAACAACTGGAAGGTGTACATATATTTTATTGTTTCAAATGAACGAGTTTTGATTTCTTTTGTTGTCACGGCCTAGTCTTCAAAAATTGCCATTGAAATAATTATCTTTGCTTGAGCAAGTTTCGTGTGAAAGTCAAAGTCCAAGATGTTTGGGTGGTGATGACTTTTGCAAAATTAGCTGCTTAACGCTGCAATCAAATATTGCGTGGGTGATTTGTCCTTTTAAACGTGACCTGGTAGAAATTGAACGCAGTTGGCGAATTTGGAGCAAGAAAGTTCATTGTCTCCATAAATGGTTTGCTATTTTCCCACGAACCACGCTGACGACAAGACAAAGGGCATTAAAGTTATCCTCCCAAGGAACTTTGTATGAATAATATTAATTTTCTGCTTGAAATACTTCTCTTGCAAATTAAGTGCAATGTCAGTAGAACTTTATCTCTCATAAAAGCAAAGTTTTCCACTACCCAGCATTTATTTAGTTTATCGTTAAAAAAGCCCTAAAAATCGAAAAAACAAGAGTCCAAAGATGCGCATGCATGAGAACTGAATAGATGATATGTTTTCACAAGAAAACAAATTAACGCTGTTAAATTTTAATAAACCTTAAAAGGTGGATTAATTATTTTCAAATAATGTAAGCCCAGCAGGGATTCAAAACGTCCAATAGAAAACTGTTATAAACAACGATTTAATACCCTTCAGTTGCAGTTTTCTCTCATGAATATACTTTAAAACTGTTAGTAAAAAATAAAAATATTTCCACTTTTTATGTAAGCAGTAAGTTGTTGAAATCCGAAGCAACCACAAACTGATAAAATTATTTTAATTCTATTTTTAGATTTTGAGCGGAGTGAAAATATCTGTTTAAAATCCAAATTTTTTAGACTATCCAAAACAAAATGAAATAGCTGCGTAAACTATAATTATAATATGTATTTGAAAATCAGAGGACTATCAAATCGGTGTAATAATGAGTCTAATCAGGGATTGAAATTTTAATAAGTAAATAAGTATGTCAATCTTTCCGTCTTGAGCAGAAACATAAAGCCGTTTTTCTTGTCTTAAAAATAAACCTTCAAACCGTTTGGAGATGAGCTTTCAGAATGAGGTTTCGCCAATGACTATGTTGTTTTTCTATGGACAAAAAAATGTGCCAACCTTCATAATTTCACGATCAATACAGTGTAAGTGTCTGTGTCTAACTAACTCGAAGTTTCCACAGCATGTTGTTTACTGGGCTACTCAGGGGGCTCCCCTTTGTTTTGAAAGTACTTAGTAAATTATGCAAATTAGGTTATGCGTATTTCAAAGCAAAGAAGTGTTCGCAAGGTCTCATTTGTGTCACTCTCTCTTGGGTATCACAGGCTAAGCACTCCGTTCAGAGTGTTAAGGATGCATTGAGTGGAAAACAAGAAGTGATAAAATCCAAGTCGACAATTTTGGTGTTGTGAAAAAATGACTTGAGCATGAAGATAGCAAAGGTCTCTTAATCTTGACGGGACGTCGAGTCCACTGTCCCCATCCGTGGGGGTTCCATTGGTGATTTGAGCATTAAACCGGCGAACAAACATCAAAGCCGAATAAGGAAAGTCGTAAGGTATGTAATTTTTACTGATCTCAGTTTATGGCAGAACGTGATGGTTTAACATCAAACGAATAAAGTCTAAATCTAAATCTTCTCTAGATTTCACACTAATCAAGACTAATCCAAGTAGGTGGTTGGTCGCGGCTGTGTCTATAACTATTAATTGTGCTTCACAGTGCGAGAGGAAAAGGAATACTTGAACACTTTTCTTAAAATCCAAATCAAAGTCAGAACATCCGATGAACAGCTGTCTTGATGGATGTTTTATCTTCAATGTTGTTATGAAGCGCGCAGCATTATTTTCAGTTTGATCTGTTACAAGTGCGCTCCCTCCCTCTTTCAGGTTTAAAGAGTTTATTGTCTTTTTCTCAAGAGCCAACTCAGAGGCTTTTCTTGGTATATTTCTTTTATTTTCAATAGCTTGCTTGAAATAACAGGTACTATATTTATGGGACATGTTAACGTCCTCCACTGGATTGTACATGTACCTTTTTAAAATTTGTTTGACAAAGTTATATAAAGGACCTTTACACCTAAACAGTTTGTTTTGAATAAGCAACTGATGCGTGTAATTATTTCAATTTGTAAACAAACTAAGTGCAGATAAAATTCAGCAGGAATTCTGGGAACTGAAAAAGAAACAGGGATAACACATTATTTATAATTTAAGACCATTTTTATAGATGCCTTATTGGTAAACCCGCTATTTTTATACAGTTTTAAAAGTGTGGAATGTTTTGAATTTAAAATAGTGCAGCTCTTTTTGCATATTAGTATGGTGTATGATGTGTCGTGGAACAACCTTCAGCAATCTGAATTGAAAGTTGATTCGTTCTCAATCCAAAATTAAATAGGATGACGAATGGAAAAAGCAAAAAAAAAAGACAAAATCTTAGTAATGAGCACTGTTTTTGAAGAGTATCACGACTTCGTCATTGCAGCTTATTCAACAACAAATATATTGATTAATACAGCAGTGTGCTTCTATAGTTCTATACATTTATATAACCTTACACATTAACTTGTATAAATACCCATTTTTCCCAAGTTTGCATTTCCCTGAAACTACCTATTGAATAACATTTCTAGTTAAAATAGCCATCAGCAGTTAGTTTCTTTTGATAAACATGTTTCTTAACATTTTACATACTCTACTTTATTTTTTGCTATGTTGTTCAATTTTTATTGGAATCACTTATTATTTTTAGATATTTTGACTTATTAGAACTATCATTATCACTATAGTTAGTTCCATTCTTTATGCTTTTTCTTAATTGTGACTTATATCATAGTATTTTTTCATTTTATATACTAACTTTAAATAGTTTACTAAAAGGTATTTCAAAAGACGTCATTGTTTTTAAAATAACGTTTTTTATAAGACATATATATCATGACCGAACCGGTCTTTGCAACCTGAACACAATCCCCTTAAAATTGATTTTTCATCTCTACTTATATTTTATCAATACCTTAGTTGAGTATAAACTCCGCCAAACTTGTCTCGTAATGAGCTTGTGTTAAGTTGTCTAAAGTCCGTTAAAAATGGAATAAAGACTAAAAGTGTGTTCGTTCATCTCAGCTAGAGGTATTTTCTAGGGTTAGAGAAGCAAAGTTGCAGATAAGCAACCATATGTTGCTGCAAGGCTTTGCAGAGCTGCAATGTTATGCAGCTTTCTGAATGCAGGTTGTTGCTTCAGTCTTACGAGACAATGATCCATTAGGTATTGAGATGTGAGTCACGAGTCAATAAGTGATTCGTACGTGAGTCATAAGTCAATGAATCAAATTCCAACATTTCTATCTTTATAATCGTGTGATTCATCCATATGACCAGTGTTACAAAACACATCTATTGGAAATCAAAAAGTTTTAAAACGCATAAACAGTACCCTAACTAATGAGTTAATTATTCATAAGTCATCCAAAACCAAACCTAAACCTTTCAGCTTCAGTTTATTTATTTATTTTTGCCTGTGTTTCATAGTTAACAGCAAATTTAAAAAAATTAAAATAAATTGATATATTACATATAAAAAGGGATCAGTCAAATACATACATGAAAAACTACTTGAATTAGATTAAATTCTTGACGTACAGATATATCACAGTTTTTGAATGTTTATGTAAAGATAAGCCAAGCAAGCACACTGAGGCAAACAAACACAGGGACAGTGTTAACCTAGTTAACACTAAGGCCAGTTAACCCTAAACCCAGACCCTAAACCTCATTGACTCTTGACTCACTGACTCATAAAATAACATTCCACTGTCTGAATTGGCAACTTTGCAACTCTTCAGAACACTAACTCTATAATGTTAACTCTGCAGTCTATTAACAGGAATCTTCGCGCAAAATGGATCAGCAACCATTAGGAAATCAAAATGATGTGCAACTTGTACAGAGAGAAGCAAACTACAAGCAGAGAGTGCAGACGATCTCTCGTGTATCCAGCTCACACCTCGTTCAAACAACGAGCACCAACGTAAACAAAGTCACCAGAACAGCAACTAAAACAACCGTTCAACAAAGCGTTAAATCCGCCGAGGATGAAGTCTATAAGCAGAAATTTACTGACGCTCAGAAAAAATTCATGGATCTTGAAGAGGAGCTGAAAAGTACGCGGTCCAAACTTGGGACGTTGAATATGGTTTGTGCAAACGCAGAGGAAAAGATTGGAGCACTGAAGAACCTTCAAGGTACGTGCTCCTCCAAGATAATGACAACCCTCCCCCGAATCCCTATTCCAATTCTCACATGGTGATTTGTCAGTGTTTTATTCAAGTACCTGACGATAGTATTTTTAATTTACTCGATTGTATTCCTCTTTGTGCAAACAAGTTTATATTGGGGTCATTGAACTCATTTTTGTTTAACTGAATGCAGCTGAATGCTATAAACTGGGTGTATTCGCGAAGGGAGTACAAGAATTGATAAGCTGAAAAATTTTGTATAAAGTGGCTGCCAACAAGTGGCAAAATTCTGCCATAACATATCAGCATGCTTTCATGAAGTTCATTGGCACAAAAAAGTGAAACATTATATTGCACCTACTAAATGGATTTTTTGAAAAACTTGTTATAGCTTCATATAACAATTTGTTATTATAACTTGACCAACCATGGTTAAATCACATATAGAATATTTTTTGGCAAACGGTTTTTTGAACTGATGAAAAATTTGTGTTTACGATTTCCATTTTTGAAACAATTCCCACTTTGATTGACAGCTATACATGTACCGTGTATAACAGTTTGTCGTAAATTTAGACAAATCCAGTTTTACGTTTTAAAACTATACTTTAAAACTGGTTTAACATGACAACGAAAACTATATAAGATAAATGTGTTTTGGGGTTTTGCGCATATTTAGAATTAGGTTTTCACAGTTAGCAGTTGTCAATTTGTTCTAAGCTATCATTAAACGTGCCCTAAAATTGTTTTATGCCAATTGATATTATATTCTAATATTCAAACAGAAAAAAAGACTGAGCGAGAAAACCATATTTTTGTAATTTCTCTTGTTAAAATATTGCTGTGTCTGGACAACTACCAAATCATTTGTCACGTGCCTGAATTTTCCAACAGCATTCATTGTAACTCTAGAAGCTGCTAAATTTGATTCATACTAAATTTTCCTGAAATGTTCTAGATTGCCACGTGATCGTACCAGCCAATCAGCATTTTATATTTATTTATTTACGTATTTACCTGTATCTTTATTTACCGATTTATCATTTGTTTAAATACATAAATAGTTATTTCTGCAATTATTTATTTGTTATTTCATGGTTTTACTTTTATATGTTTGCATTTATTTATCTTCCGCTATATAACACGAAAGGAACGGAAAACTAAACTCAAAACGTAATAGAGAATTATACAAGAAAGCCCTTTGAAACCTCCACAAATGGTGAGAATGATAAAACTGCCAGCTTTTAAATGCATAAATCTGATAGTTTAGATGTTATGATAGCCGGTATGAAATCTCTACTGGGATTTTGATCAGCAAATTTGTGAACTGCGTCAACAAAAACAACTTTACCCGTGTTAGTACTTCATAATACGTTTCTAATTTTTTAACGTTCATAATACTTCAAATTCCCTTGTTCCTTGTGTCAAACGTAACTCTCTGTAGAGTAGTTTTTTTAACTAGTTCACTTTAAGTTCAGTTTGCAAAAGCGGAAGGATGAGGTCATATTATTTGTAAGGCGGGCATTGTCCTGTTACTACATAACTGAGGCCCGGAGGGCGGGGAGAGGGATACTCCCATCGATTGACTATACGGGTATGTGCCGCCCTTAAGAGTATGGTTTTCGTGCCGATTTGGTCTGGAAAAGGGTATGGTTTTCCCACAGAATCTGTGGGCCATACAAGTTTTTCTTAATTTGCTCCGAGATTTTAGGATGTAAGATAAGAAAAGTACAGGCTATTTTGCAACCATGATGCTTTCACTGGCTTGTTTATAGTTATGCGCGTTTTATATTGTCTGAAATAGGGTATCAATTTCTGCAGTTTGGTCTGAATTAGGTTTTCGGGTCTGAAATAGGGTCAGGGTTTGATGGCTTGGGCAGCACACCCCCACCCAAAATATGAGTAAATAC
>JAOEHT020169775.1:0-11644 GCA_025448195.2 Parazoanthus atlanticus
TATAACCAATTATAATAACAATAACATCATCGCCACCACCACCGCCACCACCACCACCACCACCATTACCACCACCACCACCATCACCACCACTGCTACCTCCACCACTACCACTGCCGCCGGGACAAACCTTACAGGTTCTTTTGCATCTCTGCCTGACGTACCAATTATTAGGACAGTAGTGTTTCCAAGAAGAACATTGTGAGTCTATGTCTTTGCAGCTGCTGCCTCCATTAGTTGTTGGAACAGAAGTTGGAACAGGAGTTGGAGCGGGAGTTGGAGCTGGAGTCGAGGCTGTCGCTGTACAAAGATTACAAGTCTTCTTGCAGTTCAACGCGACATACTTATGCGATTTACAGTACTTTGGCCAATGCTTGCACCTGTTATCCTTATCAATGCAATTGGTTCCAACCCCTCCTCCTCCTCCACCTCCTTTACAAAAGCTTCCAAAGTCGAAGCTGCCCTTCTCTACGTTCTGCCTAAATGCACCCCTCATGTTCCCCGCCGGCCTGAACCGCCCCACAATATACGTGCACTTCATACCGTTTCGAGGGACTGTCGCCATTCCAAAGCCCAGTTTAGAGCTTCGTTTCCACACAACCTATACGGTTAATTGAAGCAATTAATTCAATGATTTTACAACACCTTCTTACATTATATAGTAACTGAACCTGGTGAAACGGTTAACAGGTTTAAATGTCACATAAGTCAATTAGTTCTGTTAAATTCAACGAGCCAATGAAAGGAAAGGGTTAAGGGTAAGGTTTGGATTAACATGAGGTTTGGGGTACTTTTTATGTATTTAAACATTTTTAATGTCCGAATAAAATGTTTTGTAACACTGGTCATTTATCTAACCCACACATTTGGAGAGCCAGAAGTTTTGGAATTTGATTCATCCACATTTTGACCCATGTAAGCAACGGCCTCGTTACAATTGACGTAAAAAAGTTTGTTTGGCTATTGTGCTGACTATTGTGGCGGTAATCAAAATGATTGCAGATCATGCCAACGTATTTGAATAGAGCCGTTGTGGTTAGGGGAGCGTAACATATCGTATTTTCCGCAAGGAACGGCAGGGCGCCGTTTGGGTTTGGGGAGGGAGGTCGGGGTACTCAGAGTTTTGACGTTTATTAAAGTAAATGCCGTGGAAAATATTGATAATCAGTTTTGATTTTGCACAATTGAAGAAAAACAAAACGGCATCAGACATCGCGTCAAGAACTCATTCTGGCAGTTTAGCTATACTATAAATTGAATATTAGAAAAGATAATTCAATGGCTTATTGTTTTTGTATTCAAAGCTGAAATTGTCTGCACACGTAAGAAAGTAACTCGAGGTGTCACGAGTCGTAAAGAGCGACACGCCATCTCTTGTTCGCAAGTTTATATTTCACAGTACTTGATAGTCCCCGGGTGGACATTTTACTTGTTCAACAACACTTAAGCGAAGTGTTACTGAAAATTTGAAGATGATTACCTATCTGCAACACCAAGGTAAGCCACGCATATATATTTAATTTTACAAACTGTGACAGTTCTATTTTCCAATCTGGCGCAAGAGAAAGCAAATTGGAGCAGCAGGTCGGATTATTTTCGGCAGTTGAATTGCATGTGGCATGTGATGTGTTATTTATAAGAGGGGCGTCTATTTTATAGGAGCGTTTATTAGAGAAAACAAAAAAATTGATATTCTGAGGGAGAGTGGGGGTTGCCGGGGAAACGGCACGGTTTCTTGTGGAAAAGTCGATATTTGACGCACCCCTTATACAATGCCAAACAAGAACAGGGTTATGTTTGCACAAAATTGCGATTTTCTTAGCGGTTAAATGATGGTATCTTAAATAGTAAAGTATTCTTGGAATTATTATGACCACAATAAGGCAAATTTGAGTTCCGTTTCGATTCATAGTAGTTTTGGTTGTAGAGATTTCATAGTTCTAGAAAAATTATCAAATAGTTAACCATCTTAATCCCCCTTGTATTAATTACCCCCTGCCATGACTAATCTATCCCAGTACCTAACAAGAATATGCATATCCTCAAACAAATAAACAAAAACCATTCGTACCTGTGTGAAACTTCCAGTGGCGGTGGAGAACCCGCCCGTCTTAAAGTTGAACTTACAAACCTCTTTATACCTATACATAGATAGACGATTACTTTTATTTCAGTCTTCGTATTGTTAACGTTTTGGTGGTTGTTTTACGACAGATACTTGACGATGATCACTCAACATACGCCCTGGGCTTCAACTGATTCGAACATTCTCTTCTTAGGAAATAATATTAGTACCTTAATTTGTGCCTGCTCTATCGATGCTATCAAATTATTGAACGCTTTGCTTAATAGCATTCAAGAATGCATGTAGTTAATCTAAAGTTTTAAAACGTTAGTCTTTTGTTTCGAAAAATTATTAATGTTGTTCCTTGTAAAAACAGGTATTCACATTATATTTAAGAAAAGGGATTGCAAAACTTACATTAAAGTATCTCGTGAACAATGTCGGCCTTACTTGTGCCGTTGTTGGTTGCTTTCGACAAGAACAACGAGCTGGTCTCTGCCTTTAAATGTTTAAGTTATGCTATTAAATCGATCGCTTTGCTCTTATTCCTTTCCTTGCTAGCCACGATACACCAGTTTAGACGTCGTGTAAACTTGGTGAATGGCAAAGATCGCAAATTGCCTTACACCCTCTCTCAAATTTTAACTTTGCATCAATTGGTCACTACGAGCTTCATCCAAAGATTTCTTTAATTTCGGGGCTCACTGACTAAGTGACTAACAAAAACGACCGGGAGCATTCAACCTTCAAGGTATTTGACTGAAAGTCAATCCAAAGCTTGATACGATGAAAACAGTGATCGATAAATGACACAACTAACAACTTACCACATATTTACAGCTGCTTCGGCAGATAAACCATTCTGGGAACATCCCATAGCAAGATTTTCCCCGTCGCTTGAGCTTGATGGTTTGAGGCCTCCCTGTTGAGCCAGGATCCTGGCGTATGCTGTGGCAGACTTGCTCATTGAAGCATCAAGGGTCATAGGCGGGGCATTGTGGATTCGTCGGTAATCATTGTGCTTTGTCAGAGCCTTCCGCTGGTCAGCGGCGCTCGTTACTCCTCCTCCCGGACACTTGCCGCATGTTTGTTTGCAATGCTGTTTAACATGCGGATGAGAATCGCAAAGATCTTCCCAATGAACACATCTGTGGTCGGTATCGGCGCAACTGTTGGCTCCTTTGTGGTATGAGTAAAAAAGGCCGACCCATGAGCATTTTTTATGACAAACAAAATTGAACTTTTGCGTGTTTGCAGCATGTTTTCACAAATTGAAACATAAGTAGCAATAGTTTATGTTTTCGCGATTACTTCCATTAATAGTATAGACTTTTCTTAACCCAAATGCACTGCGATAAATTGTTATAATATTTTCAAAAAATGAATACCAAATCACAACGTATAGTTTTACCTACTTAAAATACCTTAAACGTTTGAATTTTAAAGATGTTTATCAATCTTAAGACAAATTATATAACTTCAGCATTTTTGCTACCCCATTTGTTGTCATTTTACAGATTCTTTAGAGTTTGCCATCCTGAAAATTTAACTTGCCTTCTTACTCAAATCTGATCAATTCTTACTTTGTCTAATCAAATCGAAATTTGTCTGCACTCAATGGAAGTAACTTCACAAAATAGGTAGACTACAAATAAACAATGCCGATTTTTCTCGAAAAATCCGTTGTACACGCTGACACATTTCTATTAAAAAATGATATGTCTCTCCGGCATGCAGGTGAGTTTTTAATTGACAACACATAGTATCACAAATTGTTATCAGCGAGTACTAAGCACCAACTGCGAGCAATCCTTTTACTTTGCCTTTTCTTGAACTACGAAACTTTATCCTAAATGCGTCTCTTGTAACTATGACAATGTTACTTCAATTGTTATGGCAGCTTGGTAGTATAAAAACACTATGAATGACAACCTATCGGAAACTTCGTACAAGCTTATCAAACAGTACAGTCATCAACGAAGAAAGTATGACTTTATCATTGTGAGACAGTTGTAATTAATTGTCCAGCTGTTTATTGACGCAGCCCCAAATGAGAGCAATAACTTGATTGCAAAAGAATAACTTTTACAAGCTAATCAAGAGAAAGTTGAATTGGCCGGAATAGGAAAATGTGGAATACAAAAACCTGATCAGCACGGCTTCTTTCGAACTATAATAACTGAAACAGGCTGTATGTTTAAGCTCATCCTAATTCTTAATTCGGATATTTAAATCGTTTCATTGTTTACTGCTTCCAGAGTATTTAGAGATCTTCCTGACTGCATTTCCGATCCAAAACGAATGCATCCCAAGTGTACCTATTTAGGCCATGATAAAGTTCGATCACCACTCTACCAATATTGAGTTCCACTTGCACTGACGTCGAGATGATGCAACTGTTTGTAGTCGCCACGATGTCAGCACAAGCAAAGAAAGGGTGGTTTGCTTAAATTGTCTTGTGTATGCGCTTTTGGTTAATGAGCACCGCAATTAGCTTATATAGGTAAATCAGTAAGTGTTTAATTCTTTAGAAATAGACACGTGCTCAATACCAATCAAATAAAATGATATTTTAACTTCAAGATTGAGATAAAGCTATTCCGTGAAGTGATATCGTGGCAATTCAAAAGAATCATCGACGAGTTATAAGTTTCACATGTCATTCTGTTTAGAAACATTTACCAACTATGAAATTAAAAACCGTTTTTGCCCAAACTTATCTTGTAAACGAGGAAATTCGGCATGTCATTGAAAATGCCAATTATTAACAAAATATACGTTAGCTCACACTAACGTAGCTAGTGCTGCAAAAATGATCTTACAATGTTCCACAATAAAATAATTCATTGCTGCATGGTGAGGCTTCCCTATTAGTTCTAGAAGATATCAACCCAGCTACCCCAGAGTATGGGCACAACGAGAGAGTTTAATGAATCACTTCCCTGCATCAGTTTATCAATTAATGCTTACAAACATTGCCCTTTTAAAATTTCCCAAGAAAGATGCTTTTGTTTCCACCTGTCGTGGCTGTGGTAATCCCTTTAAACCAGTTTAACAATATCTTAGAATTTTATTTTAACTAAATTTGGCTCCATCTATTTTGTTTAACGAAAGAATCATTTGCAGGGTTATTAAATAGTTTATAATATTATTGGCTTCACTAAGTTGTTCGATCGCAGTATTAAGTTAATTTTACATACTCGAATTCTTGGACAATGGAATAACGCAATGGACAAGGAGAATAGAACTGTTACAACTCTTGCTGCATTTAAACGCCAACTTAGAACAGTCAAATTATAATTAGACTGATGACTTATTTGAGTTTGATGTACTAGTGATCACCTTTCTATTTATTGGTAGTTAACTACAATTATATCAGTTATTCATGATAATGAATTTGTCAATATACTCAACCACATCAGCTAAGCTGTAAACTTTGTCGTGTTTAAGACTTTTTATAATTTATCGTGTTTCAATAAATGCAACTATTATTAACATTAAACGTTATTATTATTATTATTATTATTATTATTTTTACTGTTGTTGTTAACGTTGTTATTGCACAATTCCCCCGTTCCCTCCCCTCCCCTCCACTTCAGTAGATTGTATCATCGATTGTGCAATGAGGCATCTTAACCTATTTCAAAATGTAGAGAACCAATTCTTGATTTTTCATTGATGAAGATTATCATAGTAAAATAATCTATTTCTAAACCTCCTAATTCAATAGTAAAATAATCTTTTTCTAAAACTCCTAACTCAAAAACGGTTTCCTTTATGCGTACTAAAATTACACCTCGGCAACATTTATGCCTTCAAGTCCAATGAGGTTCTTCATATTTCTCACCTTCGGTGTTTGGCAAACGATCTGAAAAAAACAGCACAGTTTGTAGTCAGAATACGGCGAAGATGAGGCCAAGCATTCACATACAGGAGTTGTTTGTTTTCGGGTTTTGAGTTTGAATAAACAACTAAGTAATCAACGCTGATTTCTAAAGTGTATAGGAGTAATTTGTCTATTACATGTCACTTACAAGCTTTCTAATTGCAATTTTGTAAGAGTTTTCTACTGCCCTGTAACAGCTTTCTCTAGTGTATGCAGTTGTCGGAAACGTAGCCTTGTTCCTCCTCTCTACAGCTAGGTTTGACTCTTTATCATTGTAACTAAAATTCAACAAATGCACCACGCCAATCGTTTTCATACATGTACTCACCTAATATAAAAAGCAGCATTACTGCAAACAAGCCAAGGTGTAGGATGGACATCTCGTACGCAGCGAGAAATAAAAGGCGTTTCTATAGAACACAAGCTTCAAAGAAATGTCAGGAATCAGATGAATGTGTTTGGAATTCTATGGACACGTGCGCGAACTTTACTCTGATGACTTCTCAGCTTCTCGAAATGACCATTTCGTTTCAGCCTTATGTATTGCTTTCAGTATTGGCAGGTGTGCAGTAAAGGTGTTTCAGCTGTTAGTATATTACTAGGTGGGTGGTCGATAAAATGACAAAAAATTAAAGGAAATTCAAAGAAAAGAAAGAAAGGCAAGACGAATATTTGTAGCTATATAGTAACAATTGCTAGCTAACTGTTTATTGCTTAACCCTATAAAATAAATCAACCAACAAGCAGTTGGACTGATGGATTTGCTTATATTGCCATGCTAGATATCACTGAGTTATCATGTTGTCGCCCAACACAATTTTTGGCAGCTTTAGTATACCTTGAGAGTGCGTCAGTCAAAAGGCCAAAGTTTACTTTTCATGGACAAACATACCTTCTTGGATTTGCGTATAGTCGGTGGGAATTTGTTCTTGTTGTTCCAGGTTTCTCAAACGAAGAAATGTTTTTGGAAAAACTGTTACTTGGCTAGATGGCAACTTGTATTACTATGTAGTGACTACACTAACCATTCATTTAAGAATCAGACGAAAAGTAACTTTTCGCCTCTCCGCCTTTTTGTCTAACTCAGCGATTACTAAACTTAATTGAAAACACCTACAATATTCATTCTTGTAAGACGCGTTCTTGAACATCCAAACATTTATACAACAAAGCGTTTAGAATTGAAGCAAAATTATGAATTGGGATACTATGTTCTATCAGACGCCTTCCAAGAGAACTAATGAAAAAAGAACCTAATATAGTACTTCATGATATTCGGGAGGACACGTGTCTTGATACACCAACGATGTTTTTAAAGTAAACTCATTAAAATATAAAGTACTCTCTTTCACATTGCAATACTTTCATAAATTTATTTATTACCATCATTGATTTTTTTATGTTTATTTTTTTATTGTAAAATGATTGTATATATTTCAATTGATATATTTCGTTGTTCGATATCTTTTACGTTTCATTTGTACCGAACTACAAAGCTAGATAAGTGCATTCTACCTGCAGGCCAGTCAAACTGTAAACTATTGTCTACAAAAATATACAAAACAACTATAAAAGTAAGGTAGACGTCTGATTTTGCAGATTGATTGGCTATACTGAAAGAAAGTTACGAGGCCGATGTTTGGCAATTTTCAAGGAATGTATAATGGTAGCGTTACAAAAGACTGAAGCTCTTGATATCCGCGGAATCGGTATTGTATGCATGCATGTTGTATGGGAGCTGGAATTGGTCACTTACAAATATTTATATGAGGTGAGGGAAGGAGATTAAGGCGGGAATTACACATGGCGATTTTCTGACGCGATTTTAAATCATAAATCAGACTAAAAATGGGCCCGATTAAAAACGTCTGTTGCACTGCAACATATATCTTGTGAATCGGCCCGATGTTTCGCAATTAGATGTTGAGCTCTAATTAGCTATGCAATACAACATGTGTTATTTTTGTTAATAAACTATAAATAAACAGCTTAAATTGGACTGACGAAATATGTAATCCCACTTAGTGAACAACTCATTTCACACCCTTTGCAACCCAAACTAAAATTAACTTAGTTGGTGATGCCATGAAGTCGACAAATGTAAGTTTCAAACTGAAAGAAGAAGATAAAAAAAAGAAATGGAAATTACAAGTATTTCTAAAAAGGATGTTATCTGTAAGGCTCAGTTCCACGAAGAGTGTCACGTGACTGTGAGACCTTTCCATGACCAACGAAAACCTTGGTAATACAGAGCGCTGATTCCTTACTTCATTTTTGCTTTACCAAATTGTTATTGTTTGTGGTCTGGGTAATTCTTAAGAAACAAGCTAGAAGATGTTACAAAATTTATACGCATAATACACATTAAGTTAAATGAAGGCTCATGTATATGTTGCTGAGGCCAGACAAAAATGAGTCAAATCAAATTTAACGAAAAATCATAGTTTAGAATAAATTACAAAAAGGACGTACCCTTTAATAATCTACTTTGTCCTAACATTTATGGATATAGCTGTAGCACCAGTGGAAGTCTTTGGACTTTTGCAACTTGTATTGAGCATGGGTTTAAAGTTGACTTTATCGGCTTCAATTATATGTATTTAAATTATTTTATGGCGATTGCAACCTTTATCCCCAAAAATCGACTGATTTTACTTCTTGGAACAATGAAATAAGTTTTCGTTTGCTGCTGTCATTTAGGGAACGCAAGTTACAGTGAGGTAGTATTACTTCGCAGCAATTTTGAAATTGCTATCAGCAGCTGTCTTTATACACATGCATGAAGCAATACGTTCAAATATTTGTTTTGATGAAGATCATGATAGCATAGACGATAATAGTGCAGCAATGCGTAGCAATGCATGTCTATTAAGGCGAAAACAAATGTAGTTACAAAGTAAGAATGGAAATGTGTTTCAGCACTGAACACGTTTGCTATACTTGACACAAAAGTAGATCAACTCTGTCCATCCTCGGAGACCCAGAGGAGGTCTGTCAGGGCGAGCAAAAGATCAGGGGCAAAAGAAGAGTAGATGCTCTACATCTCGCGGATTGGCCTTCGGCGTCACCGCGCTTGGCCTGGCAGTTCGCTCGGCGTCAGTGCAGTGCTGTCTTTATTTCCCCTGGGTTTCCGAGGACATATTCTTCTCTCCCGCTTTTCCTACTGAGAATATATATATATATGACCACAGCAAAGGAACAAAATTCAATTAAGTCATGCTCGAAAGTCGTTGCGACCTTCTTTGATTGGCCTGGCATTAATTCCGTGCAGAGGTTATTGCTTCCACTAGTAAGAATTACAGTAAGCATGATAAACCAAAAAACAGTCAGGTTAGATAATAATTGCTGTCAACTCTTCGTAGTATGTACTCTTAAGGTGTGCTCAATTTTATTTTCTCACCAATATTCAAATTACAAGAACGGACGGTAGATATTTGTATATTTATCGGTTGCGACGGCTCCATGGCTTCCACACTCCTCCTCCTCCTCCTCCCCCTCCGCCTCCTCCTCCTGCCCCACCTCCTCCCCCTCGACAAATAGTTCCATCATATTTGCCTCTCACCACATTTTCCCTGTAGCGGCCTCTGAAGTTTCCCGCCGGTCTGTAACGTCCCACCACGTATGTGCATTTCATACCGTTTCGGTTTCCAGTCGCCATTCCAAAACCCAGTTTGGTGCTTCCTTTCCATACCACCTTCGGACATGCAGGATAGAATATGATGGTCAAAAAATACCTAGCATTAGGGAATTTCAAACACTATCATCATCATTATTATTATTATTATTATTATTATTAGTATTAGTATTATTATTATTAGTAGTATTATTATTATTATTATTATTATTATTATTATTATTATTATTATTATTATTATTATTATTATTATGTCAAAGGGGAGTATGAGATAAGAACATGCGTAGTATTTCTGCACATGATTATTTTTGTTCTTCATGAACCAAGAAAGGAGCATCCCTTTCTGTTTCTTTGAAAAAATTTTCCTTCCTCTATTTACTAAGTTCGCAACAATTATGACATTTTCAATATTAGATGTCGTGGACCCAAAGTCTAGAATACTGTTGACGAGTCAATAAAAACGTTAAGGTATTATGGTTTCAAAATTGAAAGAGAAGTTCAATATGCATAATTGCATTTAAGACCCTATTCCTGACTCTTCTTTGAAAGCAGTAAATCAATGGAAGAACGGAAGTCCCCAACATACCTGTGTAAAATGGCCAGTACCGCTAGAAAAGCCGCCGTTGTTGAAGTTGTACTTACAAACTTCCTTGTACCTATAAAAATTCAATGTACTTTTATTAGGAATAATTTGGTTACGTTATTAGTGAAGGCCGGGGAAATGATTCCAATTAAACTGAATTCAAAATAGCGAAAATAAAGAAAACAAAGTTTAGCCACACTACAGTATAAGCAAAGCCTTAGCTAACTTTATTAAAAAAGTGAAACATAGAAACTAGCTTTGTATAAATTAAATCATTAGATGAAGAAGGCCCCGAAAAGAGATGCAGCAAATCCTTCTCACTTTACTACCTCAATAGCAGTACTACCTGACAACAGAGCGATCTACCATTTACCTGCTCGACCAACGTCGGCAAAAGGCAGGCTATGCCGACATCGTGTCGTTTTCTGTTGAGCATGCGTGAGCCTTCCGCTAGAATCTTGGCAGAAACAATTCCTTTCAAACAGGTTTGAAACCGTTTTCATTTGTTTCCCCTGTGTATGCATTGGGTATAACTGCTGAAATGATTCGAGTTCAGTATTCCGTGAAACTGGTTTAAAACCTGTTTGACTATGGCATGATCTTTCATATGATCCCATGATCTTTGGGCATGCTCAATATATTTGACATATTTCGGCAGAGCCTATCTTTTGCGTTTGTCGAGCGCGTAAAATATATGCTCCGTTAAAAGGATATAAAATTTTAGTGCAACGCCATGCAGTGACGTAATGTTTTCTATGGACAGATACTACGTGTCTGTCTTTTGCAGTTTATTAGTTCATGGATTAGTGCTTGGTGATTCGCTATTAAGGCCCCTACCACATGTTAACAGCTTCCTCGGCTGATAATCCATTGTTCGTCGAGCACGCCATGGCAAGGTTTTCACCGTCGTTGGAGCTGGAATGTTGAAGGCTTCCTTTTCGTGCCAATTTTTGTGCGTACTGTGTTGCGGACTCACTCATTGATGCATCAAGGGTCATTGCAGGCGCATTATGAATCCGGCGGTACTCATTGTGCTTCTGTAATCCCTTTTGTTGGTCCTCGGAACTAGTTCCTCCTCCTCCTCCTCCTCCTCCTTCACCTCCTCCTCCACCACCACCACCACCACCACCACCTCCGTCCCCACCACCACCTCCCCCGGGACAACGCTTGCAAGTCTTTCTACAGTTTTTCTTAACATAGGAGTTTGAAGAACAATATCTGCTCCAACGACTGCACCTCCTATCTGTGTCTTCGCAATTGGTTTCCCCTTCAGTTGGAACCGGGGTTGGGGCTGCAGTAGGGGCTTTGGTTGGAACAGGCGGTGGCACTCCTCCTCCACCTCCCCCACACAAGTTACAAGTCTTCTTGCAGTTCTCTTTGACAAAATCATTTGATGAACAATATTTTGGCCAATAATGGCATCTTTTATCTTCATCATTACAATTTGCTCCTCCACCACCACCACCACCGCCACCA
>JAOEHT020169840.1:0-11641 GCA_025448195.2 Parazoanthus atlanticus
GTCGATAAAATATTTCACTTCAGAGGAGCTTCAGGAGATATTTATCTTTTGAAAAACACAAAACTTCATCTGACACGTTCAAAAAGCAAGAAAAATAGGAGCATTCGTTTTAACAAGTTGCGACTGAGTTAATTTCATTGCACTGAATATTAATAGTTGACTGTGAGAAGACCGCGAAAAGAACCAAAATCACATACTGATTTGCAACGGTAAACATCTCAAATAACAAATCACAGAAATATTTATGAAATGTAATCTGTTTCCAAACATTGTTGTAGTCAGCATTGTACGACTGCAGCTTGATTAAACTGTGCCTTTAGCTACAGAAAAGTGAAATGTGATTGGTGGAAAACAAATATTGTTATCAGTATGCACACCACTTGAGAGACTGAAACCGTTACGGATAGAACCGAGGGCAACGTTGCGTTCTCCAAGCAAGAGTTTCGGGTACATTGAAGGACGAAGACCCAAAGCCCTCGCCAAGATTTATCTGCACATGAAAAAGGTTAGTCGGATCGAAATTATAAGAGTTTAGTAGGTTTACGGAAAGACCGACAAAGCGTGCTATAGCGGCTCTGTCTTTACGAATACGTTTTGTAGATGCAGCTACTCAATAGGTGCTTGCTCAGTTTGTCAAACTGTCACTGTAAAAACATTTTGAGATTTAAGCAGTTGTAGTTTCAAAAATCGGATAAATGGTCAGTTATTCCTTGAAATTAATTGTTTGTCCTTTATCCACAGAAGCCATTCAAGCCAAGGAAAGTAAAGGCGTGTGAGGAAATCTAGTCATTCGACAAACAAGTGCTAAACCCACGAATTTCATGGACATGTCTTCAAATCTTTTGTTGTAATATCTGAGATAATCGTCCATGACAGGCGTTGGTCTAGTTTCTCGACGTTTAATCGGGGGACTTAAAAGAACACACGCACTTCTCGAAAAGAGCAGGGTAATCCCGGTGTTGTGGTCTGCATGTTAACTGAGGGCGCAACTTAATGTCTCAGACAGAAATCATTGAGAACTGCGGCTAAGACCCTCAACCACTGACTGAACCATATACTTGCTGTGAACAGGTTGCTAAAAAGCCCCGCCGGGAGCACCTGGAATGTATGTATGTACTGTTTATGCAATTTATACAAAGATTTCCGGATCAATTTATGTTTTACACTGCATGTTCTCAATTTGTGAAGATTTGGGCAATAACTTTGTTCAAAAGTATACCTTTGAATCAGAAATTTACTTTATCGGTACTACAGGAAAACAACTGACTGGTTTTAAATATTGTATGTAATTAAAGTTGGCTTATTTGCCAGTATTTTTTTACCATGTTACGATCGTTCATTAAAGTAACGGAAAGTTATGGTTGAAACCAAAATATTGCTTGTCAAGAACTTGCAAGAGCATACGGAAGAGAGGAACTTTTGAAAAATGATTTCGCGATATAAGTAATTATGTCCACCAACTGAAACTCTCAAAATATCCGAACATTTTCTCGATTCTCGGTTAGGGGCAATATGAGATGCACATACTTACCCCAAATAAGATGCTCCTGCGCCCACTAAAATGAGTTGCGCACGCGCAAACCAAAGTGATATGCGCTTGCCCAGACCAAAAAGGTATGCGCCTGCGCACACTAAAATGATATACTCCTGCGCAGACCAAAATGATATGCGCCTGCGCAGACCGAAATGATATGCGCACGCGCACACCAAATTGATATGCGCATGCGCATACAAAAATAATATGCGCACGCGCACCAGAAATTAGGTACGCCTGCACACTTCATTTCAGGGTGCGCATGCCCGTCTCATTTTTAGAGTGCGCATTTGCATCTGCCCTTCACTGAGACTCGAAAACCTGTTAGATGTCGAATTTACCATGTTACAGCTGACAGCTCATTTTGGAAAAAGGCAGCGTGTCGCATAGTTCCTCAGAATGATTTATTTAATCGGCAGCGGAAACATCCGGTGTGGCACCGGCATATTTTGACCCCTAAAAGTTACCAAAGAAATGCGCGGAAACGTGAGAGATGTTCTGTGTGTTCTGTAATTCTAATGAGGACAAACTGTCATAGCAAATCCAGGGATCAACGAACCAAAAAAGGGTCTAAAAGTTACCATGATCTCTCAGACACCCTAAGCGTTACCAAAATCCGGAATTTTAACCCCTAAAAGTTACGACGAGCATCCCCGACAAGTCAAGTATGGGAGTCCCCCCCCGGGTTTCTAGCCTGCAAAGCTGGCAGTTCATTGGTTTCTCCTTGGCTATTGCGCCTGAGGACAATTGAGATTGGCTGTTTGTTGCATTTTCATACAAAAAACCAAACCATTGATCAGCTTCACAGGCTAGATTGTTTCTGGTAAGATGTAATGTCCGCACTGAAAAAACTACCCATTATATATAATTATAGTAAATAATGACAGAAAGGATAACAAACACTTTTGTGTTAAAACATTTCCAGCCAAAATCCAATTTCATGAATTGAAAAAAAATGTAAACTTTGTCTACCCTAACCTGCTGCAAGCAAGATTAGTTTTGAAAATTATTTATTTATCCACCTTTTTCTGCCATCTGAGAGTGCAATATTGCATGAACAAAGCATTTTGGGGCTAACTGCCAAGATGGCAGAGAACTCACTCCACAAGGTTTGTGTGGGTGGGGTTTGCTTTCTTAAAAAAAAGACTTGGTCATGGCATCCACACCAAAAAAGAAAACAGTCTGAGTCTGTATCAATCAAAACATTTCAAAAATGGTTGTTCAGCAAGGATTTTGCAGTAGAGACTGATGAAGGGAATAACATCACCTCGTTGAGATGAAAGGTGTGTAGATGATACCTAGTCTACCTGTAGACTTGGAGGCCCAGGCTGGCAGGCTACTTCTCACTACCATTTGTTGATTGAAACATTGTTACAGAATAAGATACAAGTAAAACTTGTATTACCATTCATTAAAGTTAAATGGACAAATTGTACTTGCGAAGCAAGTCGCAAAAAAACATGGATCATAGTGGCAATGTGAGAGTTGTGGCAAGCATCGATCTTCTGACTCATGTTTGCTTAATGTGTGAAAGTTCTATGACTCAACTATGATTTCAAAATGCACAAAATTGCATCTCATAAAAACTAAAGAACCTACATTTTCAAAATTTTCCAGGGTGGCTTGCCCTTGGACCCCACTAGAAAAAGTGGCTTTGGCACTCGATAAATCTCTCATCTTTAATCTCCTAGGGTTGGAATATCTGTGTTTCCCATAAAAATCGAAATCCTGTAGCCTGTTCATAGCTCTCATCTCTTAAGGCCATGTTACAAAAAGCAATTTTTTCTTGCAACTTACTCCACAACACTTGCAACAGCAGAGCACTGTGAGTTGCAGTAGAGACATTACACTGTGCAACTGGCTTTGCCATGTTGCAAAAAGTAGAAGATTGTTCAACTTTTTCAATCTGCAACTTGCTTTAAAATTTTTTTGTTGTGTAGCAAGTTGTAGGGGCTGCTCTCAGAACAAGAGATGCTATTGGATAAAAATACAATATAAATAACCCTAAGCTTTGGGCTAAACCTAACCATGTGTGGAATCCTCTAATGGGGGAAGGGAAGGACAGGGAACGGGAAGGGCAGCACCATTCATAAAATGGATAAAAGGGTGGGGTAAGGGTAGTACTAGTAACTAGTAACAGGGAGAAAAGGGGCGATACAAGGGAGGTACATGTGTACTACTATCAATAGGACAGGGATGGGTAGGGTATGGGTGGTGTTTTGATATCAATTGAAAATAGAAATGGATAGGAGGGGCTTAATACATTATTTTTCTAACAGATGGAGTGGTGTTCTCTATTTATGTTTTGTTAATAGTCTGCCCGTCTAACTTGCTGGGTAGTAACCTGTTTCAAACTTACCACATTGTACTTCTTTACAAGAAATTCTAATTTTCTCATCAGTACAATGAAAGCTCAATAAAGAATAAAGACTTAAATATTGCAGTGAGTGAGAAAGAGTGGAGCATGCTTGTCTTTTGTTTGTCCCTTTTGTGATTGCTGTTCAAACGAAGATTGATACTGATATGCATGCAACCCAATGGATTTAGAATTTGCATAAAGTTGACAGGTTTTTATGACCAGGCGGCCATCAGACATACATTGTACAGTACTGTAACTTGTTAACTACTGTTTTGTTGTTTTGTTTTGCTTTCGATACACTATGCTTTGCCTGGTCCTTTGTGGCAATATGAGCCTCATAATGAAAGATCTTAAAAACTATAAAATGCATATTAGTGCTAGATACATCCTATATATTCCACAACCGTGCCTACATCCACTGTCCCATTAATGTTGATTTCAAAGACAAAATTTGATGTGTTTGTCTTTGCTGTATATGGAAAATTACCAGAGTTATATTTAAATACTATATACTCTGAAAAGAGTTGAACAAAATTACAACTGCACGGGCAAAACTTCAAAGTATGTTACAATATGTACATGCCAAGCATTCATCGGTTCATTTTACCATCTGGCAGATACAGTACATGTATCAGACATTATTACTTCTGTTTTGTTAAATTGCCTTCTACTATACCAGATGCAACAAAGGAAACATTGCATGCACAAATATCGTTTGTATGCACAAGCATTTACATATGCGTCTGTTGATACTTACATCTGACAAAGGTACATGGAAGTCAGTTCACCGGAATGAGTAAATATGTACTCACAAATATGATGTGCGATGTGATGTTACTCGCAGACAGTATTGTACATGAAGTTTCAATGTGATTGACCATAGCAAATTCAACTAATTCAGACAGAGTGAAGGACCCAGGCAGAAATGATGTCTGCTATGATATCATTGAATTAATATTATTGCCCATTGACTCAGATTTTTGTCACTGTTTTATCTTTAATACATTGTGAGCTTGTGTTCCTAAATAGAAATGAACTAACCTCTCGCTGACTCGAAACTGACTCCCTGCCATTAAATTACCATGATATTTACCCGTGTATAATGTGCACTTTTTTCTCACAAATTTTGCCTTTAAAATTGAGATGCGCATTATACACGGAACCTTACGTTTTCATATGAAGTAATTTGAATAACAACAAAAAAGTACAAAGTCAAACAACTCCCAATTTTATGAAACATGGAGAATAAATCAAGACAAGAAGTTTGTCTAGCTTCATACTTTACTTCAATACTGTACAATCCGCCATGTTCACCAGTCATTCAATTAGAGTCTGTTGCATTTTCTCGAGTATTTCATTGACAAAATAATTTACATGAAGAATATTCCTTTAGGCTTTACAAAGGTTCGGACCACTCATTTATCTTCTGGTTCTTGCACAAATGCAGAAAGCTTTGAATGAGAAAAGACCCCACCATCTTTGAATCTGTTCACATGGCTAGTTCGTTCCAGGTCTCCTTGGTTATAACATGCTATATAGGCATCAGGAAATAGGATCGCGTTTGATCGTGCTACAGTAAAACAGCAGAAGAAAACATCAAAAAATTAATGTATCCCTGAACAGCAGAACATTAAATAATTTTCATCACCACTTGTAAGTGAATATCATGCTGGTGGAGCTAGATTTGAGAATGCTGCTGGAAACAGGCTTCAAAATTGAGGTGCGCATTATACATTGGTACGCATTATACTAGTCTGATTCAGAGTCCATGTCATTGAATGCTACTTGTTTATAATTTTAAAATGATTTCTTGTAAAATATGGCAAATCTGAGAAACCTTTACCCTGCAAGCAGAGATCTCTCATATTGCCTGGACGTACCAGTCTGGTTTGAAACTGGTTTGACGGCTTTGTAGCCATGCAACTGCAGCAGCCACTACTGTATGTTATTACGAGTCTGCGATGTCTGTTGCCATGCAACTGCACTAAGCCACTGGCTTTACTCTGCATCCGCATTGACAAATGAACACTGAAATCTCTGATACTTGACATACTCCGATTGGGACCTTCGTAAAGCTGCAGACTTGTTGTCTAATCTAAAAAATTGCTCGAATACCCTTTGACTGTCTTACAATTCAGACATCTGTTAGGATAACATATTTGGAGAAGTTCAACAGGCTGCAATCTCTGAAGCATGGTGAAGCTTGTGTACCCATCCAGCATCTGGGATGGGGACACCGATGAGAGATCATGATATGTTAGTGTTTATACATGCAGTTGCATGTAATGCTTTTAAGACAGGAATTCGAAACCAATGAGAACTCCCATGGAAGGTTTGTGATTCTGCTACTCTCTTCTCCTGGACGTATGCTAAATAATTGTTAAATTCAAACAACTTCATAGTCCATGGCCAGAAGAATGCGTAATTTCCATTTTGTTGTTGAATCTTGAAGCTAAAAATACAACTAAACGAGAAACATAACCATGATCCTATTTATCAATACATACTGTCCTCGACTAGACTGAACTTTACAGTCATAGTCACACAGCAGATTTCAGAATGATAGTACAGTAGGTAACTGTTGAGCTAGCAATTCTTGAATAATTACATAACACTGCAGAGTGTAATTAGTCACCAAACATTCCGTTACGCTTGTAGATTTCTGTTGCAGACTGGACCAACTGGCGCGTGGCGCAACAAGTGCTGGTGCCTGGAAATTTACATACATGATTGTATAATAGACCTTGTCACGTTTTTTTTTTTTTAAAAAATCATCAACACTGCCGGAAATTTGCAAAAGTATGAATTTTTAGCTTGATATCTTGTTTAGAGAAGAAGATAAAACATTATTGCAATTTTAACAGACATTTTTAAAATAGTGTGGCAGTATGCAAATCTTGCTTACCGGAAGGGCAATAATTGTACAACACCATAGAATTGCAATATATTAAAACAAGATATAGCAAGCTAAAAATTCAAGATAAATATTTGACTGTCACGTTCTCCTTAGTCCAACAGAATCTTGGCTGGATAGCTACCAGAACAAAATACTGCCAGCTAATCAAGCATGCAAACAAGGAAAAATGAACTGCCTTTTGCCAGCAATGCCTTGAGAATGACAATAAATTTCAAGATGTCGTTTTCACCAATGAGTGCTCCGTGCTGATGGAGAACCATGCTAAACTGACATTTTGAAGAAAGTGGGAGCCTCCTGTGCCAAAGGGGCACCCAAAGCATCCTTACAAGATTCATGTTTGGGCAGGAATCTCCACTTATGGTGCCTCTCTTAACAAATTGTTGTGATAAATAGTTCGGTGCTAAGTTGTTGATACATTTTAAAGTTAATAATGGGACCAGGCAGGAATCCAGCATAGTTCTTTTAACAATGGGGTGGTGTGGTCAAATTTCCTGGAGTTAGTAATAGAATCTAATAAAGATAGGTTCTTGTTGTTCTAAGTTTTGCTTTTTCTTAATTATTTGGCCATGAATTAAGTTTTTTTTTCATGACTTTGATATTTTGTGAAGACACTTTTAGAATTGGAATTGGAATTGGAACTTAGGCCACACCAATTTTATTTCTTGTTTTATGAATTTTTCTGGTATTGAGGACTTTTTCAAAAATAGCCCTAATAAGATACATTCATTTGTTGGATGAAAATAAAAGTGTTTAGTGTTTATCACTTAATCGCTTGACTTTCACAGGCACTTGTACTACTGAAGGCACTTGTAAACCTATAGTTTTCACCACACACTTAAATATATTTTCACCACCATGCTTGAGGGCAGTTGCTCATGAACACTTATTCTGCTATTTGGCACAAACATAATTATTATCAATGGTAGTTTTTCATTTTGTGGATTTTAATAATGGAAGTTGTACACTAAAATTTTGCATTTTGTGGGAATCAGGAAAAAGATCAAAAGTCAGTGTCAAAGTAAATTAGACTGATGTCGCTGTTTGGTCATGTTATGCAAAATTAAAGCTTCTGTTTTAAAATTACTTGTTATGGTTTCAGGAGATTTATTACATCTTGCTATAACTAAAAGAACTACAAATAAAATTAATTGGCTCTGGTCTTACTACTGGATCTTATACTAAACTGTAGCTTTTAGAATTGGAACTTAGGCCACACCAATTTTATTTCTTGTTTTATGAATTTTTCTGGTCAATATTGAGGACCACGGGCGGTAAAAAAAAGAAAAAAAGTTGCAGTGCAAGATTTTACTAACAAAAAAGACAAAGTGCTACTTTTAATAAAAATGTTGGGCATGAACTTACATGTACAAACTAAGCTAAATTATCCTTTTTCATTATCTGCATCAGGGATCCTTGTTTGTTGTTTGACAGAGTTGTCAGCAAGGCAAGTAGGTGTCATTCTATACTTGCCCTTATTAAATTTAACTTGCCCGGTCAAACTTTCAGATTTCTGCAGAACAAGTTGTCTTCGGTTTATAACTAATCTGTTAATTATTCTTTTGAAAGATAGAAATTGAATGTAGCTGATAATCATTAAACAACTATCAACAACAAACTTAAGTATCTGCAGGATAGCTTTGTTTGCAGAAAAATCTCCAACGAGCTGTTTTCGATGTATTTGGGGCAACTGACTTCCTTTCTGCTGTTCTGTCAAAAATGACTGACGTCTACATTCAGATTTATATTAATTAGTTTCAATAATTGCAGAGATGTTATTTTTTCTTTTGTCCGTGTTTTCTTTTGAGGTGGCTGGGTAACGCCTTTTAAGTATTGTCACATGCTCGATGGTCACACCGACTTTTAAGCCCTTAATCCTGTGCTTATGGGAGATATTATATAATCCAACATGGCTGCCAAACATGGCTTCTCATGTTGGGATTTGGGTCCAGAACTAAAGCAAATGTGAACACTTTTTTGTTTTGATTGAGCAAAAGCTTTAAGTAAAATAACAAAAAACCAGTTGATAATGGTGCAGTACTTTTTCCAAGATGTCACTCGTCAGCAGGACAAGTTTTACTCGTCCTTACATGATAATGGTCATCTCGGACGACCGGACGAGTGCGAATATGGATCCTTGCTGCATGTTACCCAGTATGGTATAATAAACAAAAAAGGTTTACTGTATTTACCTGTGTACTGTATATGGTGTGCATCCCAATTTTGATACCTGTCTCCAGAAAAAAATGCTTTGACATCATTCTCCACTGCAAATAATTTTCTGAAAAATACAGCACTGTTCTTAAATCCAGCTCTACTAGCATGCTATTCACTTGTGTTGATGCAAATTCTTTAATGTTCTGCTGTTCAGGAATACATTTTACGGTGTTGTCTTCGTTTACTGCAGTACAATCGAATGCGATCCATTTTGACGCCTGAAACATTTTATGAATGAGAAGGCCTAGAATGAACTAATCATGTGAGAAGATTCAAGATGGTGGGGAGTACAGTGTACATGTATTTGTCTTTTTTCTCACTCAAATCATTTTACATGTATTTGTGCAAGAAACCAGAAGATAATCGAGTAGATCCTAAAGGAAATTAAAGTTCTTCACATAAATTATTTTGCCATCGGAATACTCTAGAAAATGCAACAGATTTTCTATCGCAATTGTAAACCTGCGAGACTCTGTGATTTTTACTATGATTCAAACTTGAATATATCCATGGCCGTGGACTGTAGTGATAGATGAAGTTGAAGCTAGGCAAACTATTGTCTTGATTTACTTGTCATGTTACATTTGTTACAAAAAATTGGGAGTTGTTTGACTTTGTATTTCTTGTCTTTTAATATGCAAATTACTTTGTATGAAAACAAAAGGTTCCATGAGTATAATGGGCATCTCGATTTTGAAAGCAAATTTTACAAAAAAAAGTGCACATTATACATGGGTAAAAACGGTATAATTTATAAGTAATTAAAAACATTATTTTACATAAAGTTTTCGGAAAGTCCATCTCTTTGAATACAAATTACATAATTATTGCTTCAATTTTTCTTTCATTAAGAATTTTTTTTTTGCATTTTAGCAAAAATCGGACCAGCCGGTTTGCATTCAACGACACGGACTCTGAATCAGACTGTATATACTTGTATAGTTTTAGGAGTCTGACTTTACAAACTGAGTTTTGAATGGCAGGGAGTCGGCATAGAGTCAACGAGAGAATATTTCACTTCTAATAAAACAGTGATAAAATTCTAGGTCAATGGTTATATCAACAACATCATAGCAGACTCGTCTCGTTTGGCCCGTCACTACAGCCGATGAAACTAGCAAAAACCGTACAGATTTTTCAGTTCAGTTCGAAATAAGATTTTACGGCTGGAAATAGAAATTTATTTTGAATGCCAGACAACTGTTTGCCCACGGATCAAATTACATATAGGTTTGATCATTTTAGTTATTGTCTCTGACCCTATATCCAACATATCCGTGGTGAACAATTCTCAGATATTTCTCAGTTCTCAATCTTCGCACAATTTATTTTTGCACATTTGAATATTCATATTGAAATTCTAAAATTTGTGATAAAGCGTCTTGGCATTAGAGCAATATGCTGGCTTGTGCTGCTCCAGAAATATTAAAATATTTTGGATGGAACAATCTTCCGGAATCAGTGAGATTGTTCATATTCAGGTGGTCGAATCTTCCAAAATATATACGGCCAATTCTCACGAAAACATTGCTCATCTGTCTCGCTTGTGGTTTCACGGTTCAGTACACCTTCATTTTTATTGGTCAAATTTTGACAGCTTACTCTGAACGTGACGATGAATGTGCCAACATGTACATTTCAATTCACAAAGTGTTTGTTTCTGCAAAAGAAGATGAAAGGCAATAGTTTTCTTTTGTTAAAGACATCGCTACAGATAATTATACTAAATCGCTATGGCTTTCTGTAACTGCACGATCACTGATTACAGAAAAACAGATTCAGCTGGCAGTTGCCGTTTTCATTTTCAATAGATAAAAAACATTTGTTTATCAATAATATTATTGTCAACACTTGGAAAAATATGTGATATGAAAACAGCGTGAAAAAATTCATGTCACACACTACGAACGGTAAAACTTGTAACCGTAAAAATATATCCATATTATTAATCGATGGAATTACTGCTGGAGAGCGAGAGAAGATGATTGATCATTGAAAATGGTGAAGAGTAACGTCACCGTTGGAAATTTCCAAGCTACGATCGCGATATGCACAAAAATATGCCGACAGCTTAAGCTTGGAAGTTCGGCTTTGGTCAAGCAACCAACAACGTTTCAAAAATTAACATTGTCACTCAGACCACAGCTTGTTAGCACAGTGCAAGAAGACCAGCAGATAGTGGAATGTATACTCATGCAGCCGTCTCCTCAAATCAAGAAGTGAATCTTTTTACAAATAGAGACGAGAAAACCGTCCACGGTTTATATTAAAGTCAAAATTGATGAAACGGTCGTCAATTGCAAACTACATCTAAACTCCATGTTGTTTTATTCATTTTTGAAGGTGAATTAAAGTTGATTTTCTCATTTGACTTTTTTCCTAAACTGACGAGAAAATCGTGGACAAAATTCAAACTTTTGCATCTGATCATGACATGGCTTTCCGTAAACCTGATCGGCTTCCTGTAGTCTAGATCGATATCTTGATCAAATTGTTGACCCATGTATTTCCTCCTCATTTTGATGTCTTTGTTCAAGAATCCGATACCTGAAACAACTTAATACAAATATTTCATCAGCAACTTATTGTGCTCCAGAACAGTTGCAGACTAGTTGCG
>JAOEHT020169906.1:0-11639 GCA_025448195.2 Parazoanthus atlanticus
ATTCTCAGTATGAAAATCTAAACATTTTAATGTGGGGAAAAGCGAAATGCCGCAGAACAATAGAAGGTTGCCTAGTTTTTAAATGAATTGTTACTTAAGAACAGAATCGAACTGAACCATCGCTCATAAGACTGCTAAACAAATCCAATCTCGTTTCCAGAGCCCGCGCTACGCCTGCCCAGCGGGACGCGCGATTTGAAGCGATAATGAAACAAACAGCACCTGCCGCTTTAATCAGTGCGCATGCGGGAGGTAGGGTCCATATCCTACTAACAATTTATGGCAGTCCCTACTAATCGATAATCGCGTCTTTTCATTTAACAATCAACGCTAAGTAATTGTATACATTTATCGCATGTCAAATGTCAACAAACAGCGACATGCAAAGCTGTTTTGAATACATCGTCTGTGAATTACACCTGCCTCCGTGAGCTGTGTGGCAAGAAGTACTAGTAGCGTGTTCCCAAGGCTTCGGTCTGCACTTCACCCGACAGCTAAGCAAATACAAAGGGCTGCCACAAATTATGTGCTAAAACCATAACAGAAAGAAATAGTCCCGCAAGTCAGCGAATGTTACCCGCAAAGCAAATCCTTCAAATCGGTGTGAGAAACCAAAGACGCAGCTCCATGCTTGAAAGTGATAGCGGTATGAAAATCTTCTCTGGACGCCGATTGTCGTGTGAGTATCTACTCTTCATATACTTCAAGAACGCTCTTTTTTCCCTTAAGAAGAAACACATGTTAAATTTCCCTAGAAAAAGGTATTAACCTCTTTAAAATATATTTTTTTCTTAGAGAACCTTGCTGGACTATTTCTATTCAACTCTATGAAAGTTAAAAGTTATATACCGACTTATTTTGTCAAAACAGAACGTATGTTATGGAAGATGAAGGTGATTTGAGGAAGTCATTAACGGCCAAAGGTTCATATATACGGTTGACCTTACACTGAGATAATTTTCCAATGCACAGTTGCTGAATATCGGGCTTTACTGAGAAATATTTTCCTAAAGTGATTTAATATGGCTAAGCCCCCCTGTATTAAGAAAAGAAATGTCACTCGACCCTCGAAAGTCTATTGATTTCAGTTTTATTTTTTTTTGCCACAAAGTTTTCTCGTTCTCCGGTACGAATTCATAGCAGGCTTTTAAAAATATTATTGTTGCTGAGGAACATATGCTAAGGGAAGACAGTAATACATTCTGAAAAGTATTCTCAATTCCTATTCAAAATTCTTTTCATTATAATTATTTGGTAGTTTGCGAGAGGTTGCTTGCTTTATCAAATACATAAATGTGTAGACCACCCGGCAAAATGTCCAAAGGCAAAGTTACTGAAGGACTAGAGTACCGATTATATTGATTTTCAAATTATTACATGAAGCGGATGACTTATCCACCGAACGAACTTCAATTTCAGTTTTAAGCAATTTAAGGTCTCATTTTTTTCCCGCCATGGAAGAGCAAACAAACTCGATTCTCGAAATATCTTTTTATATGGTCTCGATGCACAGTCAGTATAGTTCATTAGTTTCCAAAAAATTCGTCTTTTCTCACTAGACCAGAAATCAAACGTTTGTGACATGCAAACGAAGCAAAATCTATTAGTTTTTAAGAACAGCTGCCACTTTGAAAATGTCTCCCGTTAAGTGATCTTTAGACAAACTCAAATCAAGTGAACAAGTCTTATTGAATGCGGTTTTTTTATCTATCGCCCAGTCAAATTGTTGACATCTATTGGCGTTGTCCACACGTCAAATTATTTCTTTTGCCTCTAAGTTTCGTTATCATTAATATCAAAATATTACGCATAAATAATTTACAAGAACTAGAATTAACGTTGGTAGCAACGTCTTTCGACACTCATTCTCTTATTTTGAGGGTTGTTTTTAATTTATCCATAGAAACACAAATTCTGGCTGAAATCCTGACGGAAAACTAAACAGTATTTTAAAATGCTAAACAGTTTCATGACATAAAAACGAGCAGGGGGAGATGTTTAATTAAAATTAAAATGCAATTTTATCGTGAGACTCTTTTTCGTTTCTCACGCTTTTTCACTTTGAAGTTTTAAATAAAATATTTTGAAGATGTGTGTACGTGCTTTGTCGCACTGTGCTGTGTACAGTGGCAATTTTTACAGCGGAATATAAGGCTTTTTGCTAATGCTTCTTAAAATAACATGAAACCATCAAAATTAGCAAAAAGCCAAGGCATTCTTGTTTCCTTTTGAGAAAAGGCGACGCACACACACCGAAGTTTCCAATAATGAATATTTAACTTCATGTTTCATGCTTACAGATGACAGCTGTTTATTCAGAACCGTCTTCTGAATAAATACCCAACCAATTTTCTACTTTTTTTGATTGACAACAGTTACTGCGAACTTCCTTTCGGCTGTTGTTTAGCAACGTCTACGTTTCGCATCTGTCCGATTGTCTGCGCAACGCATCTGCTAGCGTTTGTCTCTTGCCCTCGGGCTGATGTCGACTATCTTGATCGATAAAGATTTATACGTGTTTTAAAACATGTGTCACTTTGGTAAAAACAAGTGTAAGATTATACGCGATCTGTAGTCTGACAATTCGATCCGAGCTGTCATCAATCGCGTTGCCAACGTTAACGCAAGTAGTTTGGAATGTGCTACCAGGCGATGGATAAAACACGTAAACAAAAAAATGACACATATAACTTAAAAAAAGGTATTTTTTTTGTTCGGAAGCAAGGCCTACGAAAAAACGCTTCTGGAAGAAAGACACGATTTTGCTTCGTAGTGTGCAGAAATAAGATTATTTACTGGAAAAGTTAATGCTCAAACTGATGAATTACAGTTTTATGATCAGTTACTTGTCGATCGGCATCTTTTTCAGATTCATATCACAAGGTTTGTGACAAAAAGGTTGCTAATTAAAACAACGCATTGGTTATTTAGCCGAATAATTATTAGGTATTGAAACTATAATTTAATGTTAGACAATTTGTTTCTTTAAAACTTCAGTTGCGACTTCTGCCTTCGCACGAGATGTGTTTCTTATTTGTAATCTTCTTAACTTCAACTTATATTAGAGAAAGGGATTTTTCGACGAAACGATTATCGAAATTTAATGGGTCAGGTTTGTCGGTAATTCGAGAATCAAAGAAACGGTACGCAAATTAAAGTGCTAGTCAGGTTGAAAAAAGCTAAGACTGCATCGAAAGGATTTTATACTCGCGCAGTGCAAAACATCAAAAACAGTACGCGCCAACCGCAGAAATCACGCTCCTCGATCATCCAGGGGCGGTCCGTCAGGACCAGGAGAAAATAAGGGGCGAAAGAAAGTAAAGGGGCCGGTGAGGTGAAGGGACATTTCGTTTTCCATTTTTATTTGTTTTTTTCTCCACCGCGTCGCGCGCATCGCTTCAATTCTGATTCTCCGCTCCCCCTGATGGACCCCTCTGGGTCCCCGAGGATAGACTATTAGTACTGAATTTAATGAAGCCCGTCACATAGTAGCCCATTTTTTGTAGGGAGATTGGATTGAAAGTTATCTTGATGCATAGCGGTTATCAAACACTATATTGCCGATATTTTTCGCCGAATTTTCAGCCGTTTCATCGAACTTATACCCAAAGCGCGTTTAAGAAAACACAAGACGATAAATTTCATGCGTTTTCGACAAAATCTGTCAGGATGTCGCATTTTTGACACAATAGAGACGCTTTTCTCCATGCTTAAAATTGACGGTTTTGTCTTATTATTATGTCACCATATATTGTAGAAATAACATAAGTAACTGACTCAGAGAATGTCACGTCAAAAATAGTTGGTTGTTTCTCGAAAACATCAAACGATCCGAGTCTTTGCCCCGCACTCCATTTTAATGTTGTTGGGTCAGTGCAGTGGACGGTATAAGCGTGTGATGGCTATTTGCAATCTAGAATGTAATGACCTTATCGCTGTTAAGTCAGAATGATGGGGGGTGGTGAGGGGGGGCACTTATGAGGCATTTTCATTTTTTGTAGAATGTTTGTTCAAAACCCCCACCCGGGAGCAAAGTAAGTTTGGTCAATTTTAAGTATTTTTACTAGTTTTTTTTGCAAATATTGGTCACAATTGATCAAATACCTGACCCTGACTGGCAGGCCGTTAGCGACAAATTCTCCATATCTGCCTTGCCTCCGCCGCCCCGGCTTAACACTGGTAGGTGCATAAAACAACAAATAAACCGAATGAAGCTAGATTGCATTACTTATGAATCAGTAATATGATAGTCTCAAAAGAGCATCTGCTCTTTCTAACGGCAAAATTTGAACTTAACTGAAACTTTGCAAAATATTAGTTGTACACTGATCATGATATAGATAAATTTCATGGCTTTTTTTAACGCCATTATTTTGTCAAACCTCTAATGTTCGAGTGTTGCATTGCTGCTTTTGGAGTAAAGTAAGTCTAAATGACGTTTCTATGGCAATGTTTTGTTAACACGGTGAAATAAAAAACTCGACGGCCCTGGTTTCGACCTGAAATCGTTTTGCATAAAGCCATCAGCCTTCATGAATATTTCTTAGCGACAGGGAGTCGCTGTTGGCGAATGTCTTTGTTGGGATATGATCACGAAAGCTCGCCAATCATTCGCTGTTCTGGCAACCCTAACACGATATGCGTTTCACGAATACAAGAAAGGCGATCAGAGGTGGGTCTGCAGACATTTATGGTGACATAAATACGCCTTTTAGGAAAAACTTACTTAGCGAAGTGTTGTCTGTTGACTAAATATCTGAAACTCCTAAAGGCAATTTTAAATTTTGATAATCACTTTCCTAAGACCATGACGCAGTTAACTTGTTTGAGTATTCTGTGATATACCCATGTGTTTTTCTTATTAAAAGTAAAATTATGTTTATAAAAAATGATTAGCGATAAAACGTCCCTTATTCTAAGAATAACTAAATATTAAAAGGAAACAGATTGGAAGAGTAATGCATACTGACATTTAATTCGTCAACAAAGTTTAGAAGGCAGTTTAAGTTGTATTAAAAAGTCTCGAATTCTCATATTACCAATATGTCCTTTTGACTCAAAAATTCTCTTGGGCCGTAGAAAAGTGAAGAAATCAGGAAATGGTTCAGAATTCTGTTTGTTTCTTTTCTTAAACAATAATGATTGATACAATTCGAAATTATACACAGCCACTGCCATCTTGTGTGATACTTAGAAACCAGCCGAGTGTACTAAGAGAATATTGCCTTTGTGTACCTGAATACTGAATGTCTAGACATTAAGATCAAACATAATGATAGACAGTTACGACCATATATCTTACGCCACCGCGGGCATTAAAAAGAACTACCGCCTGCGCTAACATTATACAATTTATACAAATCGTACGACCGACCTAACATCGACTCTGCATGAAGATGACTTCCACGCAGGTACGTTGTCGAAACGTCAGTCACAACCAACAACAGTGTATCTCAGGGCTATATTCACCCGGACGATCAGCCCACTACAATATATCTGAAGCACGAAGGTCAAGTTGTTTTGAATGTTAACTCACGCTTCTATTTAACTGAAGTAAAACATATATTTTAATGGAATGATGCAAGTTTTATATGCCTTGGAAGAAACAAGTGACTGAGATCAATAGATTAAAATGGCTTCGAAATAATAGGGAAATACAGTCATTGTATTTTTATATGCTAATATTAAATGACAATTATACCACGATTCCTACAAAAAAAGAAATAGTAATTTCGTACGTTCTTACATTATTTCAGAACTGATTGAAATGGCTCAGTTTTAAAATACATCAGAGGTGCGTGCATGAAGAAGGATTGAGAGTAGTGATAATTTCTTCGGGGTTTTTTCTTCATTTCTTTAGTTCTCTGGATCTGATCTTAAGTCAAACTGAGTCATGGCTTATCGGATCACATGCATATATGTGTTTGTACTAAAATTGTGCAAGTAAGACTGGTGACGTAATGATTTTTTTGTCAAAACTTGCTCGTATTCAAGTGATCTATTGTCTCAATTATCTGGAGCCACGTAAAATAATTAGTTGATTGGCTTGCCCGCCCGACCTTGCCCGCCCCGACAATATATACATATATTTAGTTTCATTCTTTTCTTTTGTCTTAAAGTGATCCAGACCGATTTCAAGCGTTTATGCAAATACCAAAAGACAATATTTTTCTTCTTGTCAATTCTAAAATGCGCTTAAACTTTAAAAATATCTTCGACAGTTCTTCTTATGATCAGTGATACTAACTACTTATTAACCGAGAGTGAGGTATGTACGGGAAATATCAAACTTAGGCGTTGCTGTATTGTCCTAGCCAGCGCAGCTGGCGTTTCAGTCACTGTAGAAGGGAATAATAAATGGCGAGGAAAAAAAAGCTAGTATTGTCCGAGCGATAGCGAGGTCAATGCGTCAAGGCCGAAGTTTGATTTTTCCAGTAAGACCGAACGTTCGAGGTTAATGAGTATTTTATTGTATGGCATATTTTTTCTGAAAACGACAATAACACGGTGCAAGCGGAAAATCTTTACCTCGCACATCCGGTTATGCGCGCGCGTAGGTCATTAACAATAATATGCCCGTAAGCATTACGGGGGATCCAGACCGCTCAAGAACCAATCAGAACACCGGAGTCACCATGCACTGCCACTACACCAACCACTCAATTCGCTGCCAACTACCAAAATTTTATTGTACTCTATCCCTTTTCTGCGAAACAGAAGTAACCCTGACCCCAACCTTAACTCTCACTAGCCATTTATAACCATAAATAGGCAAGAATAACCCTATTACATGACTATTGGAATATTTAATGAGCCGTGACAGTCCCAAAATCGTGTGAATTTAGAAAATCACGAGGACGATCGCACTGAATAAATTCGAATTCAAAATGCCAAGTCCATGCACGAGAGCTGTCTGCTAAACACGATCAACTTACGTGGTGATTTTTATAGCTTACCGGCCATCCCGGGAAATGTAGTGCATTTTGAAAAAGGGAAGGCGCCCGCCCACCCGACCACAAAAATGTTTTCTTTTACTTAGCTAATGGCAGACGAGCAGCTGTCGGCTGAAATGTCGAAAAGTTCCCTGACGTTTGAGAAACAGTTTACTTGTGCGGTGGGCGTAGTACTTGTCCCCAGGTAGGATTTGGCGGATTGTGCTAGCATAATTTTCGGCATACTTGGAACAAAAGAGCGTAATTTTTTGAGCAAGCACTGCCAGAGCATAATAAGAAAATTTTAGCACTTTTTTGGAGCATAAAATGGAATTTTCTCAGTAATTTATGCAGAAATAAATAAAATTCAGGTAAAATGTTGTTGCAATGCGTCTTTTAGCGACATGTAGTTTTGACTTTGCTCTGACACTGCGTAATGCTGCACTGAGTACAATAAGCATTGATATTGACTTGAGCAGTCTGCTCTAGTGTGTGCACTACTCTTATCCATGTTTATTGAAACAATTATTGACGCTGACAGAGCTCAGAACTGTAAAGAAGTTGATTTACTTCATAGCTTCGGATACTTTCAATGTTATAGTTTGCTAGTTAAGTGCAATAGTTTGTTATAGTTTGAGTTAGTTTAGATCAAGAGAGTATATTCTTTTGTTTCAGTATAAACAAGTGCGATTTTTAACTGAGACAATGAAGACATTCTAGAAACAGTTCAGAGATGCGAGCAGCTATTATGGACTGTCGAGGGCCGAGGCAAACTGTAAAAAAACACCAATAATATCAAAACGTTATATTCGAAAAACGTCGTCATTTGATGTCGTTATTGCGTGCCTATATGTACAGAATCTACGTCTTTTTGTGAGCATAATTTCGAAAACTAGGAGCATAATTTGTGAATTTTGGCATAGTTTTGGCATAATTTGCCAAAACATGTGAGCACTGCCAGTAGCCTAATATGCCCCTAATATGCCACTTTTAGGAGCACAATCCGCCAAACCATATAAGCCGCTTCCCCACCCCCAACCCCTACCAAAAATTTTTAAAAAATGAACAGGCGGAAAAGCAGTGCTGTCGCTTTTTGAGACTTCGCGAGTTAAGGACATCTAAGGTCCATTCTGGTCAAAGATAAATATATCAAATGTCAGACGATTTTGAAGAAGGCGGTTTTGAGAAATTAGGCTTTCTTCTTTGAGAGAGGTGATTTTGATCAGCAGTAAAACTAACATTTTTCTCAATTTCTTTCAACCGTTCTATGCAAGTTGATTTGTGTTTTGTCGGAAGTTTTGGGCCACGCTAGCAAAATTAAAGACACTTAAAATTTGACATATCTTTTTCAGTACGCAAGTAACTAAAAAAACAGTATGTTTGCCGTTTTCTGCTCTATCTCAAAATGGGATCCTCGCGCTCAGAAACCACCAGTTTTGACATCTTTACTATATTTTCTCTTTTTTTAATTTCGGGCAAACGTAGAAATGGGAAATTGATTGGTGTTTTCGACATTTTATGCTTTTTATCAAGGAAAATCTTTATGAAGTCAAAACAAAAAGAGTTTCGAACTGCATGCATGTTTAGTAATTTAAGTAGACGCTAATAACGTGAACCGGCAATGATCAACCTACGCTGGTGATCGTTCAGAATGTTTTCTCAGTCTTTCAATTCAGCAGAAATCGATTCATATTGCGATAACACTTGATACTTTGAACCAAATTTTATTAAAGAAGCAAATATGTTTATCAGGAGGTCACAAGTTTTGGGTGGCCCAATGCTGGTCACCCGTGGGAGTACTAGCTCGGAAGGCGCAAATTTCTAGTGGAGTAAGGGGGGAAATTTTGAAAATTAGACTCTCTGAAACGCCATTTCCTGCATTTTGAGACTACTTTGAAGAAAATTGAATGACGCTCATTCACTGTCATTACCTTCTTTAATTTATACTTTAACGTGAAAATGTACACTTCTGCAGCTAATGGCACGTCGTACTCGTAGTACTCATTTATATTATGAAACTCGTTTAAGAATGAAATTTGGCAACATGAAGCAATCAGATTTGACAGGTTTAGTGAGAAATACAGAATCTTAATGCAATTGCGGTTTTTTACTAGCCTGGTGGGTCGGCGGGTTTTGATGTTCAAATATGTGGGTCACTTGGGACCCAAGTTGGGACCTATGGTTTCCTTTTTATTGTGTACATATTGTTGCAGCTAAAAATAACATAGATAGAAGTGTGAATAGAGCAGCTATAGCACATACTTGACATGACAAGCCACATAGAGTTGTTTACATTTCTTTTATAAACATTTTCATGTGTTCCACAAAGGCTTATTAAAGCAATGTCTTCCTTTTTGGTTGGTATGGTCTCATTTTTATCGTTGTGTATCAACTACAATTATCCGATTAGAGGTTTGTCTCAATCCAGCGCAGTTTTAACCGCCGTTCAGGTTCCACGGGTACAATACTGAGTAGGGATCTCGGGTCACTAAAGTACCAGTAGGAACATCTCTTCTCAGCAAGATAGTCCATAGAGAGCTCTCTAGACACCAGACCTGTTGCACTGTACCCGCTAGAATTCAGATGATCAGATTTCGAAGAATTTCGCAGGCATTTACACGAGATAATGTCACCGAAGCCACGCCTGAAACGTGGATTTCTTAAGCAGTAAATAATTGGATTACAGGCACTTGACAGAAAACCGCATAAGTATGCAACTCTTAAGAAATTATGCGAAGCTTTACTGATATCGATATCAGCCATAACCAGTAGAGCCCCGTAAACGAAGAAGGGAGTCCAGCAAAGGACAAAAACTGCGACAACAATACAAAGAGTGACGAGAATCCGCTTCTGTCCCAAGATTCCGCGGTCATCGATGATTGTAGTCTTGCGAATGCGCTTCCGGTGTACTTTAACCGCTTGGAACACCCTCAAATACAAGGCTGCCATTATAACAACAGGGATTGCATAGCCGACCAACACTATAAACGTCACATGAAGGTAGTGGGCCGTGGTCTCTGGTTTAGATGTTCCGCAGACACGGGCGGAGGTTTTATACTTTATTCTATTCCAACCCACAAGAGGTCCGACAGCACACAAAGCCGCGACGGCCCACGATGCAATTATCATGAAAACAACTCTACGAGTGGTAATTATTCGTCTCAAGGGCTTGACGATGGAAAAATATTTATGCACACTTATTGCAACGAGTGTGAAAATTGAGGCACACAGCCAAAAAGGGTTCATAAATCCTTGTACTTCGCATAAAGTATCTCCTAATCTCCACTCCTGGTGGAACAGGCTGACCAGGAAGAACGGCATACAAACTACTGATGCTCCAACATCGGCAATGGCGAGGTTGAGAAGAAACATATTCGTACGCGTCCGCATTTCTCGATTGATGCTGATAACTATTATCACTTAAACGTTCCCCACAAATCCAACTACGAGTATCAAGCAAAGTAGTACGATTTCTGCCACTTCCATCGCGGCCAGGCTAGCACCAACGGTGGCGTTGGAATTATTACCATTCACAGCGCTATAAACACCTGCTGTCATGATTGGTTCTACTTGACACTTGGTCGGCGCTATAGAGTTAGTAAGGAATATTCCTTTCAAGTTTCACGATGTGTTTGTCCCTGTCTGTATATACATACATAGTACTACTGGTCGTTGTATCACATTAGTCAGTAGACTAATCTGTTGTCAAATTGAAAAAGAGTTCTCGAATGTTAGCCCAAGTTTCATCCGTATTCACCTGAGTTTCGTTCACATACAGCACACGTTACTAAGCACTTGCCCACTGGAGTCACTGTTCATTTAACGGAATTTAGTCAATTCATGCTCTCGAGCGGCATTGTTAACACAAGAGTTGCTCTTTGTTGACTTAAACAAAGCCATGCTATTCATGAAACGAGCGCCCGCGTCGCTCTGTTGCTACGCAAAACGTAATTGGCAGATAACTATTCTTACAAAGGTAATCGCTATTAATCTTGTAAAGACCTTGCCGTACACGTTATTCTCAATGTTAAGAATTACTAATGACTAAGTCTTTGGGCGGCATGTTTAAAGAAACTTTTATAGAAGTTCTGGTAGGTTCCATTTGTCTGTATTGGTGTGTGGGTGGGCGCTGGCAAAGCCTGTGAATAAACTATTGCAACACAGTCAACATGGCTCGCACATATTTTTACAAAGCCTTCGAACTAAAGTGTTGTTTTTTGTTTATCTCTGCAGGACACAATACAAGGCGTAAACGTTTGAATCAAAGAAAAAGTTGATGACGCTACATATACTTAAAGAGATTAAAGGGTAAAAAGCCGAGTGATTGCTCGCACAATCTAGAATCAGGAACACAACAATCGCTAGAACTGAGTAAATGTTTACTTCAAGATCATGAATATACAATAGACATTGATTGTAAATGAACATTTTCTACTTTGAAAATACTGAACAGCTTTTTGTTACCCAGATAAGTAGATCTTTCAAATTTAATTTGATATTGCATGCTGGCGCTATATTACTCCCCATCCTCGGAGTGAACAATCGATGAAAATCGATCATTGCAAAATCCATCGATAATTACCGATGGTAATCAATCGATTGATATTGATTGGTTATGACCAATAGATCAAAGTCATCGATTGATGTGAAAACGTTTCTGACGAATGACACTTTATTCCGCTTTTCGGGAATTTTGTGCCGGTGTCG
>JAOEHT020169964.1:0-11638 GCA_025448195.2 Parazoanthus atlanticus
ATAAGAAAGTTGAGGCTCAAAAATGCCAAAATTTGAGGATGTATTTAAGAACATACTTCAAGCAGAGACTAAGAAAGGAACGTTTATTTCGGTAAATTTTGAAAATGGAACGGAGAACCGCTACCAAATATCGTGAGAAAGCAAAGCAATTTCACATTTGATTTTGATAAACAGGCGATAGCTAGATGTTGGGAGCAGCCTTTGGATGTTTTTATACAGACACAATTCCAAGACATATCAAGAACACTTTTAAGAACATTTATGGCTGAAATCCTGAAAAACGATAAGAACGTTCAGCCTCTGCCAGAGAAATACGGATGTTCGTTTTAAAAAATAATGGTGTAGGTAGACAGATAGATGTGTAAAACGTTTTATAGGTTTTGACGTCTCAAATTAAAAAGTCATCTTCAGGATTTGTTTAACCGCGCCGTTTTCTTGCATTTATCGGGGTATTATGTTCCTCCCAAGGGTAACAGGTACACGGGATAATTATGCCAAGCGTATTCGGAAAAGAAACGCCATTACGGGTGGTCTGCACTGTGCAAAAAAAGATATCGATTAATCTGGCCCACGATACCGATAGGACTTTGGCTAAGTTCATCAAATCCGAGAAGTTTCGTAAACAACACCATTAAACCACTCGTCCCAAGACTGGATAATCGCAAGAAGAGCCGCTTATACCGCCAAGTCTATTGGAAGTGCGAACGTAACGAAAAAGCATTTCCAAAGTTCCTGAACACGATTGAGACAGATATACCCAAACAATCACATATTTGAAATCATTTGGCAAACAAGAAAAATAAAGTCATTGTTTAACCTGAAGGACAAAAAGTACCATGATCACATGTAATTTGTAACGGACAATGTAATTTCGACACGTAATTACCACTGCACAAATTGAGGAGAAAGACTTTAGAGGCTTATTGCTTCTAGCCTCAATGAATCAATTTTCTGAACAAAAAACGCATGACATACAATAAAAACCCGCGTATAAGAACGTAGATTTTTACGAGTTAGCCGAAAAAGGTTCTTATTAAAATGGTGTTTACTGTGAAATTAGGTTTACACGAGTTTTCGCAAGTGGTGTTTGGCAGATCCATATCTAAATTTAGCTACCCTGCGAGCAGAGATCTCTCACATCGCCACGAAGAACGAGACGAAAGAAAGACCTCTGCGATCAGCCGTTGGATTATCTGTCGAGCATGCGCGAGCGTTTCCATGACGCCCAGCTACGTCATTAACGCGTGACGTTCGAGAATTTTATTTGTAAAAATCTATAGACGATGTTTAACGTGTTCTCAATTTCTTCGGCGAATTACTACCGAATTTTTGAAAAAGATTCATGCATTAAAATACGGGGAAATAGATCAATCAAGAAAACCTTGATTTAGATGTAGAACTAAACGAACGCAACATAAAAACGATCGACACAGTCGCGTCGAAATTACTGACATGGAACTCTGGAGAGCGAGCGCACGCCGCAGTCTAAATAATGATTATTTTGATTTACGGTACATTTATTCAGTAGAACTTATTATCTTTAAATGACTAAAGTTGTGGTAATCCCAAACTGAGCAATTCAAAACAATGGAGAAGACGACTTGATGCTGTGTAGTTCAAGTCTTTAATGGGTAGGATCGTGGTGCACCGTTTAACCAACTGCGTCGTAGGTTTCCGAACACCCGAGTGGGACTTAGTCTTAGAATATTTTCGATTTTGGTTTCCGAACACACGAGTGGGACTTAGAGTTTTCTCGATTTTGGCTCTCCTCACTTAATAAGAAAGATGTAATTTTAGCGAGAATCGAACCCAGAACCCTGGATTCGATCACTATCACTGGTTCTGTATCACTCGCACTTAACCACTAAGCCACGAGTGAATTCGCTTGGTTGAAACCGTTTTTTTCAAGTATTTAAAGAATATCTCACTAGCATCTCATAAAATAATCATTACATATTAAATGTATGCTACGGTTTGAACGAGGAATATACGAATAATCGTCGTTCTAATTTGCACACGAAATTATTTGCATTTGAATACACTCCCATGAGAATTCCCGTACACCACGACACTCCCCTTTAATGTGATAAATCAGAGATTTCATACGTCCGCAATTTGACCTGAAAAGAAGAGAATAGAAGAATTACAAACCTTTCATGGGAGTTCTCGTTGGTTTCGAATTCTTGTCTTAAAAGAATTATATGCAACGGCATGCATGTATAAGGCCTATAAGCACTAACATATCTATTATCGGTGTCCCCATCCCAAATGCTCGCTGGGTACACAAGCTTCGCCGTGCCTCAGAGTTTGCAGCCCGTTGAACTTCTCCAATTATTTTATTCTAACAGATGTCTAATTTGTAAAACAGTCGAAGGGTATTCGATCAATTTTATGGATTAGAAAACGACAAGTTTGCAGCTTTACGAAGGTCCCAATCGCTGTATCAGAAATTTCCTCGGATTTCAGTGCTCGATCAATCGATGAAGAAAAAAAAGTTGTCAACGCGGACACAGAGTAAAGCCAGCGACTTGGTGCAGTCGCATAGCAACAGACATTGCAGACTCGTAAACACATTAATTATAACACACTCATTAAACACGTGTAATCAATTAAGACCAATTTCAATAACAAGTATACTGTAAATGATCTACAAATTCTGTAAATGATCTATTTAACGGCCACACTCTATTAAACGCCTCGTATCTAATAGACGCCCAGGTCAAAGTAAGATTTTCATTTAGACGCCCCTCTCTATTAAACGCCCCAATTTTAAGTTAAAACGTCAAAGATAAAGCACTAAAACAAGCGTGAGATACTTCTAATATTGATAATTGATTTATTAGCATGCTTTCTTCAACTTTGGTTTTGAAATCATGTCTTGTACTAGTTCAAAGTCAAAATCTCTCCTTCACGTCTTTCAACTCTTTGCTGAGAATACTGGTGAATTTTCTGCGTTTTGTACTTGCTGTGTAACATCCAGGAACAATCCAAGCCAACTTCACGGTTCCTCTTGCTACACACTTGCACAGAAACGGAGTTCGTTTCTGACGCACCAAGAAAACCGGCTATCACTCTGGAGATTTCTATGCGTTTATTAAGAAGTGTAAAATATCGATATTAAGAAGTGTAGAATATCGACTGTAAAAATAAACGCCTCTCTCCAATAGACGCCTCTTATCTATTAAACGCCCCCCCAAAACCCCTTAAAATTAAATAAACGCCCGGGGCGTTAAATAGATTATTTACGGTAGTTTAGTTGAAGAAAAGCTTACTTGTAATGGAATCAGCGGTCCCGCTGATGATATCCTGACCAGATTGCCCAGTTCTGATGCCGCAGTTGATTTAATGGTCTCCACCCGAGCCTCGAGTTCACAGTAGAGTTCCCCGCTGATAACTATATCTCATTCATTGGCATGGAAATAATCAAGAATGGAACAAAGCTCGAGACACAAGTGTATAGAAAGTGGACCAATACTGGCTTACTCTTGCATTTCCAAAGCTACAAAGAATGCTACAAAGCTAAAAGGAATGATTAGTTAAAACAATGGTCCATCGGGCGCATGCCCTATCCTCTACAAAGAACCCTTCAACCAAGAATGCGCCAGGCTGCTTGCAGTATCTTTACCCGACTTGACTACCCTACAAACATGGTAAACTCCACCATCAATAACTTTGCTCAAAATATCTCGTCAGACAGAAGTCAAAGAAAAACTGAAGCTGACAGCACTATAAGAATCAGTCTCCCCTTTAAGAATCACGCATCAGCTAAAGCAGTTAGAAGACAAATGCGTGATCTCGGTCGCAAGATTGGAATTTCATTACAACCGATATATTGGAACAAGATCCAAAGCCCAAAGAAGTCAAGCCTTCAATTGTGAATCAACAATGCGTTGTTTACTTATTCAAATGTGATTTGTCTGATGCAAGTTATGTGGGCTACACAGCCCGACACCTTCATCAACGTATTGCTGAACATAAGAACTCTGCTATTGGAAAGCATTTCAAAGAAACTCATGGGAATGTAAACATCCTGAAAGAGCAAGTTTGATTGTCTTGTTTATGAAATGTTGTACAAAAGGGAACTCTATCCAAATTTGAACACACATCGTGCTGAACTCTTTGTTTGATATTCTCGGCATTTTACTTCATTAATTGAACTATCGTTCGTTTTTTAGATATATACTTTTCCCTCGCAGCCATTTCTTCGCCGCTTCGCTTTTCGCCAACTAGAATGCCAAAGCTACGCTGGCTAGACTCTTTGCTAAACTCCCGACTTGATAATGACGTTTAGCCGACGTCGAAACGTCGTCATTTGGAAATGAATTTTAACAGTTTTAAAAATTTTAAAACTTTATTTATAATATCGCAGATTTTTATTGTTAAATGTATACCGGACCTTTTCACGCTTTTTGAGGTAGTTGAAAACCTGATTGTACCATTCTGCAAATGCCACAAATGGAAACAACAGGTTAGTATATACCGAAAATTTAGGGGCTTAATATTGAAAACTGTGACACTATGACACTGGTGAGGTTTTCGAAAAAAAAAATTCCCCGAAATGTTTGAGTATTTGCATGGGATCGAGGCCGGAAGGGCATCAATACCCTTCCCACACTGATTCTCTGTTAAATTTTCTGTTTTTAAACTGAACTTTACCAGTGCCATAGTTTTCAGTTTCTCTGTACTCACTAACTTTGACCTGTTCTTTCCACTTCTGGCAGTTACAGAGTGCTAACATCATGCAGTGTTTCAAAAAGCGTGAGAAGGGTTTTTTCAATCAGTATTTCGTTCTTTTTTGCGAACTTAATTAGTTAATCTGACGTAATTACTATACGCGCAAAGCATCATGGGTGCAACTACAGTCACGGAATCTTCACATGTTCTGGTGCACTTGTTGAAAAATGCCATAGCTCTAATAAATTACGGGATGGTTTATTAATTATTCACATCTCCGAGACATCTCGAACAATTTGGTATCGCTCCTCATTGTTTTAAGATTTTGTTTCGATTTGTAATGCTGCTGGGAAAACAGTGAGGCTCTGCTGAGGTTTAGAAAGTTCCGGCTTCCGATATCCTTTTGTATTAAGCGAAGGAAGTATATCTATATGCAAAATTAGTAAATATTTAAAATTTGAATTCTTATCTTAATTGATTTCACTTTATCATGAACATTATTGAATTTAGCAAAGTCTGATTTCACGAAACGTGCCAATTCTCATTCACTTCCTGCAAGTTTTACTTTAAGTCCATTCCTTTGCGTTGTCAATTCAATTAGTGAAGTAGCAAACATGTCGCATTTGAAACGTCCTACATAAACACTACAGTATCAACGTACTCCAGTTTAGTAATAGATCAGTTAATAACAGGCCCCAAGGCTAGAAACAGCTGCAATTTATCTTTAAACCGTTTCATGAAGACAAGAGAAACGCTTCTCATAAGCAAGTACTTTCCGAGTAAATTTGACATCCATTAACTGAACATGATATTGATTTAAGACTGATTTTATACTTTGTACCGATAAGAGGCTAAACTTGGTTTCTGGATGAATGTTTATTTTCGTGGGATTTACAACTTCCGCTGTAGGCGTCAATCCGCAACTCCGAATAGGATTGGTTCGTTATACAAAAGAAAGTTAGCTAACCAATGAAAACGTTTCCACACAATGACGCACTTCCCTTATGAAATCGAGTCCGCTTTTGATCAGAAGGACACCATTTCTTCCTGTGCTGTGTGGGTTGGTTTTGTATTTTTGGAACTGATCAAACAGGAAGTTTTGTTCCTTTTAGCGCAAACTGCTTTCGAGATTTTTTAGAACCGAAGTGTCAGTTCACTGATTGAACACCTTCATGTAAGCTGTGGAATTTGAAGCCATTAAGTAATCAACACTTGAAGAACTCAACTCAGTTTTCGATTGGGTTTCGATCGCATAGAGTCTTCGTATTGAAATTGGCGAGGAAGCCTTAATTTACTGCTCGTCACAGAGGAAGTGAGCAGCTGGAGTTTTCGCAAAGATAACTGTGGTCACTTTTGAAACACTTGCTTGCTAGGTTAGAGTGATCAGCGATCAGTCGTGACATAAACTCTCCCGGTCGAACGAAGATCTAGACTGGTTTGCCTGCACTGATGCCGTCTGTGTCAAATTTCATGATGGCCGAACCGAGAGAACGCCGTATGTCTGACACGAATCAGTATTCCTTTATTCCTAGCATGAGCGAGCCTGCTAATGAGCAGTGGAGGAGTGAAATGCTCCAGGCCTTGCAAAACAGCGCCAAGCCCGAGCCGATTCGGTTGGCGTGCATGAAGTCCGTACCAAACAAACCGCCTTTCTTTGCGGAAGAGTTTCACGGGCGCATCTCTCGTGAAGAAGTCGAAGAGCTTTTGACTGGGAAAGACAGCGGGCCGGCGAGTAACGGTCGTTATCTGGTTAGGGAAAGCAACACGTTTCCTGGGACGTATAGTTTGTCCTTGGCGTATGAAGGAACCATTAACCATTATAAGCTATTCTACGAGAACGGTTTTTACTTCACGGAGCGAAGCTCCGATCGAACCAGCAAATACCACAATATTGAAGAACTAGTTGGAGATATTATCAGCTTGTCAAGGAAACTTTTCCAGATGCAAGGACAGGTTGAAGTAAAAAGAGAGAAAAGAAGCCAGTCGACAACACTAACAGTGAAGCCACATAACTTCCAAGTTCACCACTACAAACATCCAAAATGGTGTGAACTTTGTGGAGGTTTTATGTGGGGGATTAAAGCTCAAGGGAAGAAGTGTAGCGATTGTGGGCTCAACGTTCATAGCTACTGTGAAAAGAATGCCAAAGGCGAGTGTAAGAAGGCGACAGCGGTTAAAGAGAGAAAGAAACCGCCAGAGAAAACTAGGAAAGCAAGTGCTGATTTTCGAGTCAGTGGCAGAGACTCAGTTATAAGTTCCTGTTCTTTCAAGACACAATGTGATTACCAAGAAAGCTGTGTGAGATTTCTTAACCATCTGAGTCTCCAAACCTCCCAGTTTGATGTTGAAGGAATCAACCCCTGTTATTGTGAAAACTGCTGTCACGAGGTCGATACCCCATTGTGCAAGAGTGGTGACCCAGCACAAATGTATTCCCTTCCACTCGGCTGGTCCAGATTCCGGCTGGTAGCAACAGAAGAGCGGCAAACCGATGATGTCATCAACAAATGGAATGTTGCATTTTTGTCTCTCCAACCTGAAGAAATCAACTTTGTCTTGGATATGAAGTTAAACCCAGATGATGGAAATCAGGTGGCAACTGTTCCGAAGCCACTCATTAAATTTACGCCATCAATTATTTGTGCCGATTATGACTCCCCCCGGCTGAGGTACACTGACTCATATACCCGAGAGAATCGCGCAGGCCAGGTTGTTCTACAGGTTTACATTGAACCATTTTCATACAAAGTCATGGGTCGACCTGGAGGAGGGGATGAAATTGATCCATACTTCAAAAAGGACACAATTTACTGGGTGACAAATCAAATGGCTAGTGTGGTTCCATTTGCCATTCTAGTAAAGACTTTAGATGCAACGTATCTGCAGGTTTGAATGGACACTTTCATTAATTTGCATTGAATAGCGTGTTGCAATTAAGAATTTAGTTCTTTTTTTTACAGTTATCCAGTACCCATTCACCAGAACTCCTCCTCGGGGTAAAGCTTTGGGATCAATGTAGGTTTCTGGGCAACTACCCACCTACCCCTCCCTTAGGTTAGGGTTAATAGCAAGATTGGGGTTAGGTTTAGGGGAGGGGTGGGTGGGTAGTTGCCCTTAAACAATGTAGGTTTCTGGTCAACTACACAGACTTTACACCAAACAAAGTGCATATAGTGTGTATGTAAGAAAATGATTATCTTTAAACAATTTATATCTGAGACATTTCATAGTAATCCCTTCCCCATTTTTTTAATTTGATTTTTTTGTCATTAAATGTAACAATTTGTTGAACTAATCATATCTTCGATACTGCAATAACAAGAAACACCACTTAATGCTAGGACTTTGCCAATAAAGATGCAGAGCATTGAGTATATCTAACATTATAGGTAGATTTTTCGCAAATTTGCTCAAGCAGAAACTGTCTTGCTGTGTGAATGATGATTGTCTGGACTCTAACAGACCCTGTCAACATCTGAAATGATAAATTGAGACCAAAATACAGAGCAATAAACATTAAAATCTTATTTCATAAGCATATGATGAACAAAAGGGAAAAATTACATTTGTGTTTTTGACAAAACTTAAGACAGAGTGAGCACTGCTTTTGAATCAAATTCGGTAAAAGAAATGTACATTTTGGATGAGTATTTATTGAGCATTCTAGTAATGTTTTCGGAAATAACCACTAGAGTGAAAGATTAGCATTTCAGTGGGAAAAAATAATTAGTAAAGGCCTACAAAGTGCATCTTTAGAAAAATCATATTCAGGATTTTGGGAGTTCGAGTGTTTAACAATAAAGCAGTCCGAAGAATAGTTGTGAAATGTCAGACTTTATAAATAATTCTTAAAATTTCCTTTGATGTTTACCACCTGTTTAATGGCATTAGATACCATCCTATTGAAGTTGTTACTCAGAAAGATGGAATTGTTCTATAGATTTAAATTTTTCTATACATTATCCTACTTTATTTTGTCTGTACTTGTGGCATGGCTGCAAGCTGTTTTCACAGTACAACTTTATGCCTTATAAGGAAAGAAGTCTAAGATAATTTTCCAGTAATAAAGAAAAGCAGCATGATTATAAATATTTTTGCCAAAATGATATATTTAATAGTTTAGGTATTATGTGACAACTTATTGTTCTTTGTTATTTTCTCTGAAAAATTTCAAGAGAAATCTAGGAAATTTAAGGAATTTCGGAGGCAGATTGATAGTTCTAAGAATATGTCAGTTTCATCACACTATTTAAGTCATAATAATGCCTGTAGGCTTGGGTACATAAACAGGTGACTGTGTAATGTTCACTGTATTTTCTTTTCTATTCTGTGGTCTGTGTGTGAATCAAGTTTGAATTTGGTATTTCTTCCCAGACTGAATTAGTTTCAATTAGCAAGTTTTGGCCAAGGCTACATGTAAACCCAAACATCATAAGTTAATGGTTCGTTTTTAGCAAATTATATAGTCAAGATTATGAAACATATGGCTGCAAACATGTTCTTTAAAATTGTGAACTGAAATACGAGTGAGTTGCATCTGCTAAATGGTGCTTGAAGCTTGCTAGTACATCTTCAATACTGTATGATACCATGGATAAAAGGACAAGAATGCCTGGTTAACATTCAAAATATTTTGTCAAATTTATAGTTATAGAAACTGAAAATATACCAGACTCTTTTCATTTATTATTGATATGAAAGGAGAAATTCAATATATTTAGCATACATACATATTTTATTAACCAGATAATGTTGGTGCATTTAAAGCTTATTCTTAATTTTTGTGGCAAATTTCATCCTAAAATGTTCTTAAAATGGTTTTATTCTACACAAGAAATCTTTTTAGTATTTACAACTCTGATTTGCTAGAGTCCAGGTGTCTATGTTTGCACTCAAACATGATTCTATCGAGTTCATTTTTTTCTTCACATTCTCAAGAAAAGAAAATCCATTTGGCAGTAGATTAAATAGAGTTAGAATATAAGAATTATATAAAATAAAAATTTAGTATCAATGTTATGAACCCGAATATTTTCTGAACATTTGAACCACAGTAGGTTTTTTAGCTGGTCTTACATATTCATTAAGAGATAGTTTTCGACAATTGTTTCATAAATTAAGAGTGCTCCACAATGCAACACAATTATGTGGGCTCAACATTAACTGAAATTGTGAACTTGTTCCTGAAGACTCTAGAAAGTGTTTAGAATTTTTAATACTTGGTAACCTTGCTGCAGATTGAGGGCACTTTTGAGAAGCAAATATACAAATTCCATTGATCACAAAGGACTGAAATGAGAACAAATTAAGGGTTGGTGGGAACCGCAGGTGTGTTTTGTTTGGCCTCAATGTGAGCTTGTTGTTGAATAATGTTCAGTGCCGTTTTATATTGGGTGAATTTTAAAAGCCTTTGGTTTCGCATATAATGTTTGATCAAGCAAAAAAGATGTGCAAGTATTTCCGTCTGGCTCAGTGCCCAACAATACTACCTCTTTTTGATATCGAATTCTATGATAATTGTTGTTATGAGTTTGTAAAATTTGAAGACATAGCCATGATCGTAATCTCTTTGCCTTTCTAAAATTGTTGCTTGTAACATATTTTACAAATAGTTACCTTGATTCATCAAATGAAATAATTTCTAATCATTTTTATCTTAGAAATTAATTAAGATTGTGTTTACCTGTTCACTCCCTCAATTTTATCAACATCTATCTTCTCCTTACAGTAATAGTATAGTTAATTAATTTTGAGAATAGGGAAGTTGATCATCCACAAACTTGTGAGATGATATGAAATGCAAAATTCTCCCAACCTATTGAGAAGAAATGTTTGGAGACATGTAATGAGAATTTAGCAACTTGTCATTTGACACTTGGGAGTGAAAGTGTGACAGGAAAAGAAGTCAAATTTTTTATCAGTTTAGACCACAGTTCTTTAATCTTAAGGTTTATGGATTCTCCTCACCTAAAATTCTCGATTTTGGAAAAAAAAAGATTTTTATTTGCCATTTATTTTCTACATTATTTTAAATTATGAGTTTTAGTTGAGAAGAATCGGGATTTATCATATTAATCCTCATTTTTGCATTGTGATTTTCCATGCTAAAACAGATTTCCTCATTTTTGCATTGTGATTTTCCATGCTAAAACAGATTTCCTAGTTTTCCTTAAATAGGGGATAACATTCATTATTTTGGCCATCAGTGCAGTAAAGAAACATTGGAATGCTTGTGAAAATTTCTCTCTTCCACTCCTAACTTCTTGTCAAAGAAATCCGTAGACCTAAATATTAAAAATCTGTGGCCTTACAAATCATTTTATGTAGTAGGTTTGTCAGTTGGAGCTCTAAAAGATTCTAGAATAAAAAATACAAAAATTAGTGTGCAAAATACTCAATATAGAACTTTTCATAAATCCAAACATCTGAGAGATTTTGAAAGTGCTTTTAATCTGTTCATTTTTATCATTTTATTAAATAAACATGAACACTGATTGTAACAATAGCAGTAGTGTTACTACTTTTACTTTACAAGCTACAAGGACTTTAACCAGTAATTTAGTTTCGCTAACATTAAGACAATGTAATACCAGAAAGAATGCATTATGCTGGGGATCAAGTGCTTTTGTATGAAAGTAGCTCAGTTCAAAGTGAAGTTTTTCTCCATAGAATTCTGTTGTAAGATTTTGTCATATTCATGGTACGTGGTAGCATTACTTTTAACCAAGTGTAATTACATTTTGTAATTTTAAGCAGTATATTGGACAGTAATTATTATATTTTGTTCCGATGGAATCACAAGTATCGAAGTATTAACATTTACAATATAAGCAATCTAAGGCCTTAACCTAAGCCTTGATTGATTAATCATTTTCAAAATGAAATAAAACTACATAAAACAATAAATTTTTATGCCTCCATGTCTGGATGTGTTGTGTTTAATTCCCAGTCAGGAATGATGAGG
>JAOEHT020170039.1:0-11636 GCA_025448195.2 Parazoanthus atlanticus
AGTGTAATCGGACAGTTGACAGACAAATTAATGAATAATAGAGAGATTAATAGACCAATCAGATTTGAGGAAATTGTCATTTTTATGATAAGTACTAGTATTAGTACTGGTATTGGTATTGGTGTGGATATAGTTATGTGTAGTGGATTGTAGTTTAGAAAATGGTTTGATTTGCAGTTTTCATTTCTGAGGTTTTATTTGTTAGGTTCATGTTCTGGAAGAAGGCATAGCTCTCCACGCCGCACGTGTTCCGGACAAACTCAGACCTTTCCAAGAGAATATGGAGAAGTGTTTCAAAGACATGAAACAAAAGATTGCTCCCCTCCGAAGGGTGAGTATACTTTGGTTTTATCCAGTCATAGGATAAGACTTTGTCTTACTTTGCATTGTAATCTATTTGCGATGCGACTTGGAAAATGTACGGCAGAATCAGATGACATGACATGGCAGAAGAAGAAATCAGACAATATAATGTAGCTCATATGACAGAGGAGGAGATGACATGAAATGAATGGCGTAATATGACATGACATGCCATGACATGGATAACACAGGAGGATACTACTTGCCATGGCATGGGATAACATGATACAGGAGAAGATGACATGACATGGCACAAGAAAACATCAGACAATATAATTCAGCTCATATAACAGGGGGAGATGACGTGAAATGACATGGAATATTAAGACATGACTTGACATGTATAACACAGGAGGATATGGCATTTCATGGCATGAGATAACATGACACAGGAGAAGATGACCTGACATGGCATAAGATGACATCAGACAATATAATGTAGTTAATGTGACACAGGAGGAGATGACATGGTGTGACGTGAAATGACGTAACATGACATAACGTGACATAACAGGAGGAAATGACATGTTATGGAATGAGACGACATGACATGACATAGGAGAAAATGATATGACATGGCATAAGATGACATCAGACAATATAATGTAGTTTATGTAACACAGGAGGAGATGACTTGATATAACACAGGAGGATATGACAAGGCATGACATGAGATGACATGACATAACATGGCGCGAGATGAGATCGGACAGTACAATGTAGCTCAACATGACGCGAGGGCCATTACGTTGCAATCCCTGACATGGTGTGACACGACACAACACATGATAATCTAACATGAAGAAACATGGCCGGCATACAATTAACACAAAACAAGAGGACCCAACGCAAAAGGACGTGACACGAATTCCACACAGCACAACACAAAAGGACATGATCAGTGCAAAGCACTATGCAACACAAAAAGTACAAAACACAAAACGAAAGCAAAAAAATGGAATAGACCTGAAATAAAACAAAGACGGTAAAGGATTATAATGGAGTAGTAATGTAGAAGGCGATAGGTCAATATACTGCAATATGAAAACTGATCGTTTTTGTGTTTCTTTTCTTTTCTTAGCAATCACGGCTGAGCACGCCTTCGATTTCACGATCCCGCCCGCAGGAGCTTGATACCCGCCCAAGTATGATCCACCGTGATAGTATGGATCTGCCACCGGCCTCGCTTAAGTTTGATGGGTATGTTCTTCATTTGCTCTTTGTCCGATAGCCTCTGTCGTGCTTTGAAAACTTGATGTTAGCACTCTATAAATTCCAGAAATTGAAAGAGCACGTAAAGTCAGTAAGTACCGAAAATTTGAGGATCTAATATTGAAAATTGTGGCACTGGTAAAGTTTTAAAAAACAGAAAATTTAACAGAGAATGTACGGGAACTTAGCGTTGAACTGGTATCGATGCCCTTCCGGCTTCGATCCCACGCAAATTCTCATACGTTCTCTTTTAAAACTTCGGTGTATTTTTTTGTTTTCAAAAACCTCACCAGTGTCACAGTTTTCAATATTAAGTCCCTAAATTTTCGATACTTACTAACATCAGGTTTTCAGTTGACTCAAAAAGCGTGAGAACAGTCTATAGCATAGCTTTAGCAGCAAATCTTTCAAGTTACCAGGGAAACTTACCGGGCACTGAGGGGGTAGGGCTCAAAATCGGAATAAAAAAAATTGCCGATCAACTACCATGATTCTTTGCGTTTAAGTTTTCATTTAGTCGGTTTTCACCCCTATATATTCCGAACATTTTGTTTGTTTGTAAAGATGAGTGTTTATAACGGAACTGATGGTAACATTCGACATTCTTGCGATAATTTCTTGAAGAATGTAGATAGGATATTGAATATCAGATATCACAAACTAATATAAACTTCTTTATTTTGTTTCATTCTTATTTGTTTTTTCTTCTTATTGCCAGCCGAAGCTCTCCTCCACCACTTCTGCCAGAGAAAGAAAAGAGGAAGGTAAAGAGATATATATCACAACATACCAGTCATATCCTGTGCATGGTAGTTGGTTGATTGTTCTGGCGAATGTAGTCCTGAGAAGGACTGTTATTTGTTGTGACTGACGTTTCGACAACGTGTAAGCCATCATCAGAAGATCTCTGGATATGACTTCCACACAGGTTGTCGAAACGTCAGTCACAACCAAGAACAGTCCTCCTCAGGACTGCATTCACCCGGACGATCAACCAACTACAAACACAGTTTTCATTGAGGATGTCTCTGAAGATTACCTCCACCCAGATTGTTCAAAAGCCAGTCACAACCAACTACAGTCCTTCTCAGGACTACATTCACCAGGACGATCAACCAACTACAAATGTTGACTCACCTTGATTTAGACTTTTCACTATATTGCATATCTTGTGCATTTTACAATAAAATATCGACACAAAAACCCTCGGTAGTTCGAACCCCGCTAATTCGAATTAATTCGTTCTTCCTTCAAGTCATTTTCTTAATTTACTCGTAATAACTTTTGTCTCTCGCTAATTCGAACTCTCGATAGCTCGAATCCCCGCTAATTCGAACCTCCGAGTCATTTTCCCACTAATTTTCTCCCGAAAACGTCGACTCTCGACAATTCGAACCCTCGATAGCACGAACCCCCGCTAACTTGCACTAGGTTCATTCTCTCTTCAAGCCGTTTTTGTTAATTGCCTCCCGATAACTCGAATCATTTTACGTTTCCCTCAGAGTTGAAGGCTAGAGTTATCGGGAGTCAACTAAAATAATAACATAACTCACCGTTTTACTTAACAGCAAACCCTGACACTGAGTCCTGGAGATTTTCCAAATTACTATTTCAAACCAACATCTGGTGGATTGACCCCCACCAAGGAGGAGGAAGACCCACCCCCTCCCCCTAAACCCGCGAGGAAGGTCGCACAGAATGGTGCTCCACCTCGGCTCCCCGACAAGATAGCTCCCAAGATTGCGGGGAGCGCTGACCAGAGGGGCAGTACGGGCTCAAACAGTTCAGGAGACAATGAGTATACCGCTGACCAAACAGATCAGGTATTTCATCATCATCATCATCATCATAATAATAATAATAATAATAATAATTGTGATAATAACATAATAATAATAACAATAATGATAATAACAATAATACCATATTTACATGCTCTGATAAAAGGTACAGTCAATATATACAATGACTTTATTTGATATGGTATAAAACTCTTGCCACGCACGGATAATGCATAAAACTATTTATCGGTTTTTATACATATGTATGTGTGTATTTCTGTGTGTGTGTGTGTGTGTGTGTGTGTGTGTGTGTGTGTGTGTATGTTTATATACAACTAACTTTCCTGTGAAATAATTGAATTTATTGTTGCAACTACGTTTTACAACGAAGAAATTTCTAGTTATGAGTGATGTCAGGTCTGGTGTAACTAAATTCCTGCGAATTACTTCAAAGTATCCTGGCATATATCTTGACATATATTCTCTCATTGTCACCAGGCTCCCAAGCTTCCGCCACGCCGTCCAACACTACTGGACAGAGAAACCAGGGGCTCGCCACCTGTTCTACCCAAGAGACCTTAACGTGACAACACGTCATGGCTTATACGGCGTCTTTCCATTGAGAGCTTTCTGTTCATTTATAAATAGAGTTTCAGGGCTGCTTAGCATAACACAGAAGAATCGGAAACTAGGGTAAACCCCGTAAGTAATGTGCATAATGTGCATAATCAAGACAGCAGCAAAACGTGCAAATATATGACAGCTTTTTCGGGGTTTTCTTGAAAGTGTAGCAAAAGATGAGTATTTTCATGGCCACTCCACATTTTACCAGAGGGGTTTGCGGGAAACACTTGGCTTTTGACAAATTCCCAGTTTTTCCTGTTTAAAATTCTAGGCACCCCCGGACGTAGAATAGAATTTTTAGTTTTAGCCATCGATTAATATCAGAATAAACTGCAAAATGTTAGATAGAATAGGACCAATTTCACCCCCTCCCTCCCCCGCCCGCAACAGCCACACATACATCTTGATTGCCTCATATTTAATCAGAGAAAGAATATGTTCCAAGTAAATGGTGTTTCACTCAGTTTATTGTAACTATATAGATTTAGCTATGAGTATCATTTTTTTTAATTTCATCGGTCGGTTTTGAGTACTATCAACATTTTTATCCCCTATTATGGCTACGAATTTAGAATTAATCAGTAATAACTAACAAATGATGGTTATTAGTTAACACTATATTTTTTCAACACCGCAACTGCATAATTAGTTGCCAGTATTCCTGCTCGAAGAGTAATTAATTTTCTACTTCGAATATACAAGTTCTACAGTAGTAAGATAAGTAATAAGATAATTTAGCTTTGGCTGAAACGTGTTCAATCACACGTTTTAGTGGGCTCCCTTCAGCAACAGCAAACACCCGCGATGCATCATGGTTGCAAAGAGGACTTTAAGAATTTTTCGAAGAAGGCGAAGATGCTATTACGTTTATAAAGAAAAAAGTTAAGTGCAAATTCAAAAATTGAAAAGGTGCTATTTTTAATCATTTTTCTATAAAACATACGTAATAATACAATAAACAGAAATTATGATGTTGTTTTTGAGTGTAGATTGGGCAATAATTGTAGTAGATTGCACAATATTTGTAGTAGATTGAATAATAAATACCTTGATAATGAAACAATAAACATCCTTTACCGTCACCTTAGTACTTCTCAAGCTTTAGTAGAAATTATACGAAACCCGGTGGCATATCCTTGGATTATAATAGTCATATCATGGGCAAGAAAGAAGCCGTTGGCATGTTGTGCTTGGGCTCACGAAATTTGAATTCGAGTCCGTGATGCCGCAGAAATCTACGCTGGCTTTGGGTATCGGACAAACGTGCATTTCGGGACCACTTATAGCGTCAGAGAAGATGACAAGAGGACAGAATTTGGCACACAAGTTGAGTTAAATCTCGCGTCTTCCATTTGAACTACCAAAACTTTAAATTTACTCCAAATCACTGTTACAAAGCGAACGAAAGCCAGTCTTTCGTTTCTTGTAAGAATACCTTTGAGCACAACAAAAATGGATAGCAATTCCTTTGAATACAAAGGATCTGGATAGGAATAACTAACTGTATTAAACAAAAGGTCTGGGTATAAAGCAATACGTCTGAACGCAAATTATTTGGATAGGAACACCATATATACAATATATTTGTATCTGCATTAGCAGCGTTTCTAGGGTTATTTCGCACAAATACCGCGAGAGTTGAAATCTCACAAACTTGACAGCTAGTTCAGTAGTCGTGCAGACACAGATTGGCAATGTTTATTCAAAACACCATCTCCGAGTACAACTCATTTGCCAGTTTAGCCGGTTAATTTAGGCTTGGTTGTACAGAGTAGGTGGTTTGCACCGACAACCCAGACTGGAAGGATTTCTCTCATCTTTCTGACACTTGGGCCCTGTTGCCATCTCGCCAAGGCTATCTACCTATCAACTGACCTTTTGCTGTCAGTATTTACTCCAACTTTTCGACGTAACCCAACTTTGTAGGAAAATTGAGGGAATTCCCTATTAAACGTTACAAGCCAAATGTTATAGCACAAATCGCGATTATTTTCGGAATTTTATAGCAACTTTTATTACATAAACTACGGTGTTTTACAGGGATTTCGACCACTGAGAATAATTGTATCTAAACACATAAAAATACAATAATTTTACGGGTGTTAATATAAACCAATCTGCGATCTTCTTGTGTTGCTATGCACACAGCCGTCTCTCCGATCAGCAGTTGCTTTGCATCGAATGCTCGTTTGTTTGTGGTTTATCTATTAATAAACATAATAATACATGTACGTCTGGAAATAGAAATAGCGTGAATACTTTCTTAACGTTAAATTCTTTGAGCGTAGTCCCAGGAACTCCAGAAAACCTGAGCAGAATAAACGAAATTTGGGGGAAAACGTTGCTTTGTTAGTAATCACAACCTTCAATATAATTTTATAAAACGAAAGCGACTGAAAACTTTTCATACACAAAGTCTTTATTTTTAGTGAATGAGTCCTTAATATTAACAAACATTTTGTTAAAAACAAGAAGCAAACAGTGATGTCTTACTTTCACTTTACCTGACTCAAACTTGTCATTGTCTAACAAGGTGTCAAGTTCCTATTTTTTTCCTATGTTTTAGCCTATTTCTATTTTTTCCAATTTTTCTAGGAAAACCTATTTTTCCTAGTTTTTAGCTCATGAGGCAACTACGTAAATTGCAGAAATAAAATAGCGCTTAGCTGATCTATCTTGTCAGAATTAGTGGAAGCAGTCAAGGGTTTTAAGCCACTTTTCTCATAAAATATGACAAAACCAGCTTCAAATAAAAGTATTGGAATGGTGCTTATTGTCAATATTTTTACACTTTTTTTACTGGTAACTCCTTTTTTCCATGGTATTCTTTGAACTGAAAGTGAACTAAACTGAATTTGTCCAAGGCGACAATCATAAAAGGTAAGTGTTTGCTAAATATAGTTTATAAGTGAATTGAAAAATTGCTGTTAATTTCATGCTTGTTTCATTTGTGCAGACTGATGGTCGAGGGTGTATATCCAAAATGGTTGTACTTGCCACTGCTGCAAACATTTTTAGCATAAACTCTAATCCTTTTATGTTGCTTTCGAAAAGTGAACTCTAATATCTCTGATCAAAGGCAATAACTGAAACAAATTGTGATCATCACTTCATATAAAATGATCCTTTTTAGTTAAAAAATATGTCTACTTCAAATTTTCACTTGTTCTGGGAAACATCCAGTCTTTAATATACGAGTATAAGTTCTACATCATGCCAATTTCTGGATGAGTGATGAGATTATCAAAATATAGCTTTAGTTAGCAAGAAATTCAAAATAAGGTAATTGGAATGGATTCAATCTTGATTTTCTTGTTGTCAAGCATACTATTAAATCTGAAGCAGAAACTGAAAATTATAATAACTTTTTAAAAAGGGAATTTTGCTATACGTTTTAGCAGATCCATGAATTTCTCCCGCAAGTGTTTTTACATTGAGTAAAACCGTTTTATTCATTTTTTGGCAATCTAAGTCAATATCGTTAATACTGAAAACTGTAAAGTAAACATTGAAATAGACAGAAACGCACGACACTTTTGCTCAAGAAACGATTTTCATCTTCTAAAGGGCGTATGAAGCAACTTCGATATTTGGAAAATCGACTTTTGATTCTTTCAAAATAGGACACGGTTTTTTGAAAGATGAAACAGTCTTTTGATGAAATTATTTCCAATTCGCTCCGTTAGTGTGTGTTTTTAGAGGAATTGTTTTGCTCACTAGGGTTGATTCGTTGAGCATTGTCAACTTCTGAAACCAGACATTGCTGTCTCATAGAATAAATCTTGGACAGAATCTTCATTATATATAGTTATCATTATTTGGAAATTATCTTACTTGGCGTAACAGCAGCAACGCTTTTTAGCACTTTTTAAAAGCTATCATGAAGCAGTACACCTGCTTTAACACGATAAAGGGCTTGTCTTAAAATATTCTAGTAATGGTTTTGGATTTGATGGAGCATGCAGGAATAAATTATCGTTTCTTAGTTACATTTTTCATGCGAAACAATACATTGAAGTAGAAAACAAGAGTTTGTAAACTATTTCATTAATCAACTCAAATTTTTAACATTTTTACCAAACTGTGGGAAAGTGACGATTTTATATAATTACTTTCGGCCACTTTACCATTCTAAGTTAGATAGTCAGAGAGGCAGATAGTTTTTTATTAGATATAGTCAGACATGCAGGTAGGTAGATATAGTTAGACATGACAGTTAGTTAGACATATACAGTTAGGCAGTCAAAAGGTTAATTTTAAAAATAGTAAACTCTTAAATTTTTAGATTGTATTGTAACACACGGCCACATCAGCTGTACAGCTGCCGTCCGTTTATTTTTTTGCCGTGTATAAATAAAGGTTATTATAATTATTATAATAATAATAATAATAATAATTATTATTATTATATATTATTGCAAGCTAAACTAAGATGGGGCAAAAACAGAGATTTGACAAAGGTTCTTTCAAAGGCATGCATGCGACTCAGAGAATAGTCTCCCGACAACCCCACAGAAAGGTAGTTTAAACGTGTTTTCTCTTGATAATATCACATGTTTCCCTTTAGCTAATGTGTTCTCCCTAATATTATAGTAACCATTAAAATAATTTTAAAATCTTGTTATGTTTGTGTCCTAAGTAATAATTTTTAAATAATTATTAACAAATAATTTGGGCATTTATGTAGCGTATACAGATACGCTCTAAGCGCTTTACTATTATCTAAAATATAACTAATATGGATGGCTAATAAAATACGTTAAAATGATTTAATATACTAGCTAGTTGATAAATCTACCTTTTGTGACATTATAATAAGTATTACATTTTAATACAAATATTATGAACAGATTCCTTCTCCAAAGCGAGTTCTTGAAAAGACGAGTGAGAGGGAACATGATAGGCTCGCTGGGTCAGATCTCTGGCTGACAACCCAAGGTCCTTGGCTCAATTGAATCCCCGATCTTGCTACATGGAGCGTTAATCCAGTAGCTTAGTCCTTAACATTTAATCACCAAGCACGTGGCGAGAAGAGCAGGGTAGTGACCATGGTGTCTGCCAGTGGGACTCTGCTAAGAAGATACCCAGATTAATCAACAGTAGAACAGAATAACATTTCTCAAAACAGCAACCTTTGATATTTTGAGATGTATTGGGCTGCCGAAATGACGCTTGTTCGACCATATATGCATAATGAATTTTCTGACGAAATGAACCCAAGTGCTGGTTTCAACCTACAAAGAATCGTCTATTATTCATTTTTTCATTCCATGTCTCGCCCACATCCTTCTAATAAAGATCCCTGTGAGCTTTTTGTAAGGCAGGTGCTAATGTTAAGATTAGATTAGGTTAGATTAAGACGTAGTATTATAAATAAAATAACTGGGCGACAGCGGGTCTAGCAGTAGGCGCATGAAGGCAGTTGGCTTTTGAATGCGTCTAGGTGTCAAGGTCTGGCGCCCAAACAACTTAATCAGGCAAACATTTAAGAGAGCTTTAGTTTCAATTAGTGTTTGAAAAAAAAATGTAATAAAATTAGCTGCGATATTTGTACATTTTGGTTTATAATCTTTTCGAGTTTGCCACAGTTTTTAAAGGGAACACTGCATTTAGTAGAGGAAAAACTTCTTGAACGCGTGTCACGAAGTGAACACCATTTAAGGAAAAATACTGAGATACAAACTTCAAATAGCACCGTTTCATTTCATATCAAGTTTACCAGTTGCTGCCTTGATAATTTCTTGACACCATTTACTGGATAATTTGCATTAAGATAGTTTGACGTTTTGTTTTATAAAAAGCACATTTTAATAATGTGTATAACTGCTCTGAACGAGTCCAAAACATATAGAAATAAAAGCTGTTGAAATGTTAGTAACATAATTTCCTGCTGGTTCGACTTGAAATCAGCTTTTTTTTTGTCTTTTTGTTTCTCCACAGAAGGAAATTCGATTGTTGTTCTGCAATCCAGTCTCTATGTCTACAACTACTGGCTTAGAACGTATTAAGTGATAAAAATATTTCAATTCCTAAAATATTTCTGTTTTTATTATTTCCGAGGTCAATTTGATTTTACAAGATGTAAACGGTTGTAATTTTAAAAGACCATTTATCATAATTGTATAGCAAGAAATTCGTGATATCTGTCATGAAATAATTAGCTGGCTACAACTAGTGTAAATTTACTACCATCAAAATGGACTACAATGACTACTGACAACCAATGTGCTGCACCGAAAGTTTAAAATTAATCAGTCCTGACAGATCAAGGCCACACACTGTGTTAAAACAACAACAAAAAAAGCTGAATAAATCATAAATCTGACTCATGATCTAAAGAAGCCGCACAACATCGGCATTGTTCAAAATGTATTTGTGCGCCATCTTCACTTCAACATTTTATATGACCATAAAGAATAGACGTCTTTTTTTTCTAAACAAGAAAACATCATCTTTATATTTATATAGATTTCAATAGTCAGTACAGATTTGGAAGAAAACACATACTTCGCTGGAGTTTAATTTGTTATGAATACTGTGCATATTATTGCAATAAGATAATTTTATAACTTGTGTCATGCCACATCATTCATTATAGAGGCATATTTTGGTAAATTAAAATAAGTATATTTTGAGAAAAGTCAAACTTGAACGTCTACCACAGAAAATACAGCAGACATAAAGTGCATAATTATGAAATATTTTCATAAAATTTCAAACTCGTCAAAAAGCTTTCTGAAAACTTTCTCAACAATTTCCGAAGACTTCCAAAGATTTCTGAACATTTCCAAACATTTTCCTGAAAACGACAAAGGTTTTCCAATTCCTATAATCTAAAGAAAATTACACGACACCTTGAAGATATGAATTTTATTGATTTTACCACTCAAACATAAAATTCATATCTTCGCACCCCCGTGTTATATTCTCTATACATTTATACATCGTAAATTTACAAAAGCTTATCCACTGACAGCATTCATATCTTGGGTAAATTCCTTGAAAAATTGAAAAGATTTTTTTAAAATTATAACTATATATTTATTCAAAAATAAAAAGTTGTGCCAGTATTTGCATTTTGCATTTTCGTGGGTCTTCAGATTTTGTCATTTTTTTTGTATTCCAGTTTCGTTTTCTTTCCTTTCCAAACCTCACATTTTCATTAATGGGTTAGCTGACCGTGTATGAGCATAAAGGTTTCCATTTGTCTTGAAAGTGTTAGAGAGTATTTCCTTTTCGATACAGGCATATATATTTGATGCAAAAAGGAAGTCATCTTTGGAACTTTTTCTTTTAGTTTACATAAATTATGTAAATATAGTACCTTGCAACTAATTTGCAAAAGCCTAATAGGAGATTTTTTGGGTCAGTATTCAAGCCTAAGGCGTCCAGCTTGTTTATGACTTTTGTTTTGCAGAGAATTCTCTCAGAGTGTAACCAAGTTTCGAAAGATATCCAGAAGTTTTGAGTTTTGTCACAGGTCCAGAATAGATGTAACAGAGTTTCAATTTCTTTTCCGCAGAAAATACAGGAATTGGTATCTTTTATTCCAATTTTCTCCCAAAACACATTTGTTGGCATTCTTCTGTGTAATAATTTAAGTTGAAAATTTCTCAATTTGGTACTTTTTGAGCACTTGAAGCTCTTAGAGTAAAT
>JAOEHT020170124.1:0-11635 GCA_025448195.2 Parazoanthus atlanticus
TACGAGCATCCTGCCGTTCAGAATTTAAACAGAAATATGGCGAGTAGTGTCACGTGATCAGCTATCATAGCACATAAAAAGCGTATGTCATACCCAGTCCCCGAAGTTTTATCCATGGAGAAATAACAGATGAAAGAGACCACCATCCCTTCCCCGAAACGGCGTTTTTAATTCTTTTTTCATACATTTGCTTGTGTGGAAGACCCCCTTAAAAGGGCTAACGCGATGAGGAATTGTTATCTTACTTTCTAAGACAAAACACCGGGAAAGTAAAAAAAACATGGAAACTAGATTTTGGACCGTTTTGTTTGGAATCTTCGTCAATGCAAAGAAATCGGCAACTATACTAGACTTAAGTAGACGGGCCATAGTCTAGTTATTTGCGTTATAGAGATCTAGAGTAATCTGCTTCAATTTGAATATAAATATGGTGTTCGAATATCAATAAATACTTTTTAGTTACTATCTACTTGCAACAGATCTGATTGGTTATTGTTTCTCGTCGGGCTATCAGCGGTTATGATTAAAGGGAAGATGCAGAGTTACGGGTTGAAAGCTTCGGAATTCTTAAAAACGTTTATACTTTTATCAACATTTTAGTAGTACAGTTTTTAACATAGTTCAGTTTTTAACATTTTAGTCATTGGTTATACACTAATTTACTACCTCGGTGTATATAAGTCAGTTTCATCTGTTCTTTTCATATAAAAGTGGATTAAAAACATAGAACTCTGATTGACTCTCTTTGATAGTGTAACGAATTTCCCCATAAAATATAGGGACTTGAAAAATTGGATTCAGCAATCCAATGGTGAAAGTAAAGTTTAAAATTCACCATGACCTCCATTTTTTCAGAGAGCGTTATTCTTTTCATTTTCTGCAGTTCCAGATTCTGGTTCTATGCTATAGCAATACTAACCACAAATTCACTGCCTTTTATTCACCACGTCATCCCCTTTGTATCACTCAGCCTTGTGTAAAGGAAATTCCTCTCGCGCACTAACAGTTTCAACAATGTATTTATTGGATAAAACTCAATGCCACCACTTAACAAAAGGCTATCGTTGCCTTGAAGCTCCTTAACCTTGACCCACGACTAAAGCGATGACGAATCATCACCGTGTCGCGCATTGGACTAATTGGTGTAAGAGGGTTGGACCACATCCGACAAGTCCGGCTTCTCGTCCCACCCGGAAAATAAGCAACTTCCTGTGTCCCGCCGAGCCCCATTCATCCCGCATCCCGCATCCCGCCAGCGAAAAAAGCCCGTCGAGCCTAAGTTTGACCCTCTACATACAACCCAGTGTAAAGTCAAGAACACGAATAATTTAGTATTCATTTAAAATGATTGGTTTAGGCGAGTTTCTACATCGTTTCAAAATTAGAACAAAACTATTCATATAATCTTCATCTAATATAATACGTTTGAGGAAGAAGTTGTTTTTATGCCATGACCAATTTAGCGTGTGCTCTACATAATTTTGGTAAACATTTCCTGGGTGAAAGCACTTGTCCTTTTGTAATCTGCTGGTTCCCCCTCGTTCCGGTACTGGGTCACAGGCGTGGGTGGGCGGGAAGCGGGATGGAAAACACAAAAACACCACGTACATGGTGTGTGTATTTATTTGTGCAGTGACCCTGGTAACTTGGGTGGACAACATTATTGTGGTAAGATCAATCAGCTCCAGAGATCGTACTTCAATGCCAAAGCTCACATTGGTATTCATTCACTTACCCTGAACTGTTCGGTACTATGTTATCATTTTTGGTACTGACCACACAGTTTGACATTTGTGACACTTGTATATTAGTATCTCTTCAAGCAGAACAAGTCTTAAGCTGCCTTTTTGTCTTTTATTCAAAAAGTCTCAAGACATATTAAAGATCATAAAAAACTTTGTAGATCTTTTAACTTTGTCCAGTTTTTCTCGAGCAAGAACGAACGGATGTAATAATTGCCAAAGACATGAGTGTGTGTGCGCTCTGCCAAAAACTCTTCTCAAAAACTCTTCTCCAATGTTTTTGCATTCACCATGAATTCTCCCAAAGACACTTGAGCTGGTGTTGGGAAAACGTTTATTCACTTATTTGCGTTTTGCTTTGTTCCACAACCCACGTGATGTACAACACCAATAAACAGGACAAATCAAACACACTTGTCTTCTTTCCATGACGGTGCAAAAACAACAAAACAGAACAAATGTTACACCGTACTTCATACGGTGAAAAACAAAAGAAAACAAAAATGCTTGAGCAGGACATGGAGACAGTCTGTCCTGAATGGAGCGGGATGGGGGGAAAACTCGTAGGGAGATGCGGGATTGGAGAACTCACCTATGTTGGATCCTTTAAAAAGGCTCGACGCCGCCAATGGTCAGTCCACTTACAAGCTTTGATATCTTAATAATATTTTAAGAAATCATGTTCAAATGTTGCAACCTTTTAAATTGTGATTTTTTTAAAAATATAATAAGAAAATATATTAATTTTTGCAAAGTAAAGCCACAAACAAAATCAGGCGTGACTGTATTTGGTATTTCCTGACATTTCAAACAGTTGCATGTACCGGCATTGTCTCTTTTCCTCCCACATTGATATCGATAATGGACCGGCACGGGATGGTTTTTATCACATTAATTAACGTCAGTACAAAAGATAACTTTCAGTTGTTTGTTTAGAGTTTACTTAAAGTTTATTTTAAAAACATCCGTCGCCATGATATTGTTACTAACTCACACGTTTTAATTAAGAGGGGATGGTGTCCCATGTCAGCAACGACAAAGCCAAGGGGTCAGTCATTGTTATCGTTTCTCTGGACATTTCGTCTACTTACAAGTGTCGATATCTTAAGAAATCAAAATCACGTTCACTGAAAAATTGCAACCTTCTTAAAAGGTACTGTTAATGTTTTTTTGTTAAAAATTAAGAAAAAAATTCTTATAAAGCAAAGCCTTATAAAGCCTCTTCGACGAGAGCCACAAATCAATCAGGTGTGACTGTTACCTGGTATTGTTATTTTTTCAAAACATTGAATCCCAAGGTTTGAAGACATTTGATTTTATCTCAAAATACAACTTTTTGAAAGTGGTCGAAACACAGTGCTATTGTCTCGCGCTTTCTTTCAAAACACTGATTTTAACATTTATTTATTAACATTTTTCGAATAGTGCAGATTATAATTATTGCTTGCAAATATCAGTTTATAGCATTTCCAATATCCATGTCAGATTTTCGTATGTGAAACGAATATTGAAATAAAGTTGCAATTATGAGTTTGGACCAGTGACTGTGATTCTTGAAACACATACGTCCTGGATTAATTGTATTATAAATAAAGTAAACGAATCTTCATTGAACATCATCGACTTTCTACCCCTAGGGGAGATCCAGCGGATACGATTTTGGACCGATGTTTGTAATTAACATCTGTAATCCTCTGTTGCCATATCCTGCCACACTTTTCTTGGCGATACATGTATTTCGTGGCCTTCCTTTTCCCTTTCGTCTGGAGATTCCATGTTAAAGCTTGCTTTGTATTGTGTGCTCCAGTCTTCCTTAGAGTATGTATGTCCTAACGAGATTCATTTCCTCCCGCTAACGAGGCGTTTCACTGCCGAGTTCTTGACCAGTCCTTTCCCAATTGTCTTCGTTCCTGATTGTATTCTAAGAGTTATCTTTATGCATTAAATGTTTCATTGAACTAACAGGTAAATGTTTGATCTAAACTCGACCCTCTAAAAGTAATCTTTTAAAAACGGCATTGTACTCTTTCCACCAACTGAGCCAGTTTTATAGAAAAGATTACATTCAGTTGATTGTCTGTTAAAAGTTTTACTTAGCGATTGACTAATCATACTCGCATTGATATTGTTTGTATAATAAACAATAATATCCCACCTTATCATGCAGACTTTTTTTAACCTTAAATACCGCAGTTCACACCCTGTCACATTTGTGTTTTAAAATCAAACGTAACAAGGAGCATTTAGATCACTTTATCTGTTTATTAGTGCTGAGCGGTCAATTAAACTTTACCGGTTACCCCCTCACGTATGTGTTCATTTGCCGCTTATTACTATCTCAATTACCCACGACCAGCTCCCATCTGGTCTTGTTCAATGGTAGAACAGCGGTGATCTGTTCCGGAGGTCGTGGGTTCGAGTCCCACCGAGGTCAGAGATTCCGCTTTCTCTAGATCTTTCCGTCCGTGTGCGGGCCCATTTCTAGGGCTATCACTAAGAAGGGATTATTTGGGATGTTTTTACAGCACTTCAACTTACCACACTTAAATCACTTTACCTGTAACAAGGAGCAGTTGAGGCTGGTAGTATAGCAGCCACGTAGCTGTAGGATTAAATTCACAGGATTAAATTCACGAACATGTCTAAATAAGTTACAAAGTTGTAGCCACACCTAAAACTAAATGTTTCATGTCTTCACAGGAAATAGGATAATTTTGCTATTAACAATATAATGTCTATGTTAGAAAAAGCGCTGCAGCTGCATTTTTGAAGTTGATATTTTAGAACCTAACAGAGCCGAACCTTGCGAAACTATTGAGTTATTTCGATAGATAAAAGCCATCTAAAAACACCGATTTTTAAAATTAGAAAGATACATTGGCTCATTACACACTGTGTACGTAGTTTTAGGCCGTGGCTAGTTTAAAGACCAGAAAAGGTTGTACATTCGTAAGATTGTATACAAAATTCTAAGTTTCGCCAGGGTCAAAGCAATCGAATAGTCCTGTGGTTTACTTCTTGTCCCGGCCCTAGTTGAGTGGGTAGAAATGCGTGGGTTGGTTCCATTTTTTGGAATGAACATCATCATCATTGGGGTGCACTATAGCCATCACGAAGGACCGGCAAGTTAATATATTGTTTGTTACTAGTTGAGTTCCAAGGTTTGAAAAAAAAAAACATTACCTAGCATTTTACGGAAATAGTGACGCAATCGCATTAGATAATGTGGTGTATAAAAGACAGTACACATGTGGTCGATATAGCATAGAACCAGAATCTCGGATAGACTCATTCAACCTCTACCCCAACTGTCCATCCTCAATTGAAGAGAAAATAACAACACAGAACATGACAGTGGCCGTCTTGGTAAGTTTTAAACTTTTATTCATCGGGTTGGACCGTTATTACCAATTGCATTCCTTATTTTGCGAGAAATGTTTTGCTGCACCAATTAACAAATTTTAAAAAACTTCAACAAATAGTTCTGCTCTGTTTTAATCTGATCAGTTGATTTTCAAAAGCCAGTTAAAAAACGATGTATCAAATTCTGAGGTATATGTAGTACATTGAACTGTATACAACTGCTTCAAAAAGCGTTGGTATCTGCAAAGGGAAACACAAACTGAGCACGAAAGGAACTGTGGGAGCCATATACTTCACGTTGCGTACCGTTCACGACTTGTACAAACAAAAATAGACAAAAGCAGCGAAGCGCAAAACTGAGGCCTCGTACACTGTGACCGAGACTTCGTGGGAATTAGCTCTCAGGGGCCCACTCTAATCTTTACTGCAGCTCCTTCTGGTAAAGTAATTGGAAATCCAAACTACAGTTCCAAACGTCCCTGCAGCTTCGACCAGAGCGGAACCCCAGTTACCAGCTCGAAAGATTTTATCGAAAGCGGTTGAACTACAAGCTACACTTTACCTTATCTCTTGCAAACAAAAGCTCTGCATGTTAGGAACAAAAGACAAAACTCAAAAGTAAACAATGAAAATAGTGAAACAATAAAAGTTAATTGACTATAGAACTCTTAAATAACACGCGAGTTGAAAGAAGCCGAAGTTAGGAAAGTTTTTTGTATGACCGAAGTTTTGCCTCGTGACAACCGTTGTAAAAACCATAGCGGATAGGCCTTCTGTTTACACTTGGAACGATTTTTCCAGCACACTTTTTGTGCCGTTTCGATTTTGAGAGGCAACGCTTTCGAAAGTGATAATCACATATCGGATAGGTTTTTGTGCCGCGAAAAACTGTTGCTGTTAAAGCCTCGTTTACACCATACCGAATAGGATATCGTGCCGACACAAAATCGTTGCGTTGCAGTGTAAATAGTAACAGTTTTTCGCAGCACAAAAACCTACCCGATATGTAACATGTCACTTTCGAAAGCGTTGCGTCTTACGTCCGAAACGGCACGAAAAGTGTGTCGGAAAAATTGTTCCAAGTGTAAAAGAAGGCCTATCCGCTACGGTTTTTACAACAGCACGACAGCTATCCGGTACAGTATAAAAGAGGACTTAAACTGCAACGCAATGATTTTGTGTCGGTACGAAATCCTATCCGGTATAGTGTAAACGAGGCCTAAGTAATTTTGATAATCAGTTAGGTCAAGACCAGTTTTACTTTGATAAAGCGTATTTAGCATGCAGCACACAGCTTCAACTCGGCTACATCCTAAACACTTAAGTGAAGGGGTAACCGGTAAGGTTTGGCCGCTCAGCACTAATAAACAGATGTAATGATATAAATGTGGTAAGTTGAAGTGCTGTATAAATATCCCAAGTAATACCTTCTGAGCGATAGCCCTAGAAAGGAAATGGGCCCACACGGAAAAAGAGAAAAAATCTCTGACCCCGGTGGAATTCGAACCCACGACCTCCGGAACAGATCACCGTTGCTCTACCAACTGAGCTACAAGGACAGCTGGGAGCTGGTCGTGGGTAATTTGGATGGTAATGAGCGGCAAATGAACACACGTAAGTGAAGGGGATAACCAGTAAGGTTTAGCCGCTCAGCACTAATAAACAGATATAATGTTATAAATGTGATAAGTTGAAGTGCTGTGCAAATATCCCAAGTGGTTCCTCTAAAATATTGCTTATCTTCTCAAGATTTGCAACTCCGACAATCTCTTAGATCTTCCAACCAAAATCTTCTCCTAAAACCAAATAGTCCAAAACCTATGTTGATCGCTCTTTGTGTGCTCCCACCTTATGAACTATGCTACCCCTCGATCTCAGGAACTGTGAATTTATTGCAACTTTTACTTTTAATGGTAGTTAGTGAGAACAATAATCAGAAGAGTTTCGTTGTACTATACATTTCAAATTGTATGCGGCATGCGCAAGCTCAAGAACTTGATTTAGAACTTCAACTATCTGCCACCACAAAAACACATCTAACTTGCGCTTAAATTATTTCTGGAACCGTTATTTTGATATTTGAAAAGGACATTATGTTATTTTTCTTATTACTAAACTTTGTTTTTCGTGGACCTGTATTCTGAGCGTTTGAAAGCAAATATCTGAATTGGAACAAGAGAGACCCACCCACTTACCGTCGTTTTTAACATACTTGAGCAAGTCTTAAAGTTTTGCCCAAAAATTTGCCACAATCTTGAAAACTAGCACAAAGTTATTCTGCGTATGGTTCTCATGCCACTTCCGTTGAAAACATAGCTTTTTAAATAAACATGCTCAAACTATCATAAATTTAGCATCTATTCTGTTTAGATAACTTTTTCTGCCTCAATGTTCATTAACTCTCTTTCTAACTCTTCTCGTGTTTTGCTTTTGAGTAAGTTTTAAACAACTCCAAAACGTTTTTCTGGTAATACTTTGCAACAAAGATAAGTTAGGTTTGAAGAAATGAATGAAGATAGATCCTCCTTCTACCTAACACTTTTGACTAATTGGTAAGTAACCTCCAGGAATCTGCGAATTTTTCTCTGTTGCATTGTTTTGGTGTAAAAATAGGATAAGTGAAGGCCAAGTTATGACGAAGTATAAAAAACAAAGACAACCTTAGACGGTGAGACGCATTTTTACTAAGGTATTTAAAAGAACCTTTTGTTGAAACATTTTATCTTCCTGATTTTAAACTGTGCATTAATAGGAGTTAAATTACTTGTGACGTACCTGCGGCCATTGAGAACGGAGCTGCGGCAGCGATCCCGAGTCCAGTTACTCCGCCAGCCACAGCTGACCCTGTAAGACCTGTATGGTTCAAGTGATACAACATGAATGGACGACCCTGTAAGACCTGTATGGTTCAAGTGATACAACATGAATGGACGACCCTGTAAGACCTGTGTGGGTCAAGTGATACAACATGAATGGACGACCCTGTAAGACCTGTGTGGGTCAAGTGGTACAACATGAGTGGATGACCCTGTAAGACCTGTATGGGTCAAGTGATACAACATGAGTGGCCGACCCTGTAAGACCTGTATGGGTCAAATGATACCACATGAGTGGATGACCCTGTAAGACGTGTATGGGTCAAGTGGTACAACATGAGTGGATGACCCTGTACGACCTGTATGGGTCAAGTGATATAACATGAGTGGCCGACCCTGTAAGACCTGTGTGGGTCAAGTGGTACAACATGAGTGGATGACTCCGTAAGACCTGTGTGGGTCACGTGGCACAACATGAGTGGATGACCCTGTAAGACCTGTGTGGGTCAAGTGGTACAACATGAGTGGACGATCGCGACCCTGTAAAACCTGTGTGGGTCAAGTGATACAACATGAGTGGATGACCCTGTAAGACCTATGTGGGTCAAGTGATACAGCATGAGTTGCAGACCCTGTGAGACCTGTGTGGGTCAAATGATACAACATTCAAAACAATCCCACAGCATCAGCTGAGTTATGTAAAACTGTCTGTTAAATACTGCAACATTGTAAACAATAAACCGGGCTTGGTAATCAGTGCATCAAGACCACATTCTTCGTTTTCAGTATGCGTGTTCCTATTTGCGGCTATTCTGAAGACCCAGCCACCCAATAACATTGAACGCAGTATTGATCGACCAATCAAATTTCACGTGTGTTTCTTTGAAGACCAATTACAAAAACAAATTCATGAAAGAAAAATGGCCGTATACATTACATACAATGTTACAGACGATGACCACATGCTCTAGTAAAAACAATTGTGGGTAACGATGGAAAATGTTGCACATGTGTCCAGAACTTTAGAGACAATCTTGACTGAATTTGGAAGAAGTTACCTCACTCTAAAGCGCTGGAGCGGGGGAAGAAGGGGCACAACAACGTGATCAACCTAGTTCTGCGAACTTACCGCCGAGTGTGATTGGCTGATCAGTGAAAAAATTGGTTGCTGCATACAGACCGGCGTTAGTGATAGCGCCAACGGCAAAGGCCGCTGCACCAACGGCAAACACGATTCGTCCTTTGGGATCTTTGAACATCAGCGGATTGTTCCCTGCGTATTGGTACATGTTGCTGCTCTTCCCAGCAAAACCTATTGATGAATTAATGTAATTGCAATGTTAATGAAATATTCAAAGTTAAGATGCATTTGTAATAGTCGATCCTGATGATTTTTACAAAAATATGAAATTAAATGATAAGAATTTGAAAGAGACAATCGAGTTGGGTACGTGCAAACGTTGTCAAGAGCTTGGTTTAATTTATTTGATTATTTAATTAAGGACCACCGGATTCATGTTTAGTTTGGAGTAGAGACCGCAACTCAATACAAACTGTTTCAAGCGGAAAAGAGAGCGGATACTGGGTATAAAGTGAAGATCAAAAGTCCACAAACAAATTGCTGAGTCACGCTGTAAGTTGTTAAACCGAAATTCAAAAGCAAAGTTAGATAATGTACACATGTACATCGTTTTAATTTCACCCTGTCGAAAATATACGATAAAAAAGTTTTAACTTTAAGAAAGTAGATATCGATAAGTGGTTACTGTTTTAATAGACTTAACAAAACACTTAAAAAATGCTTCGTTACCTACATTTATATCGAGTTGACATTGATTATTTAGCCCTGTCTTTACTTGGGGTGGTGGTATCCCCCCGCCCCCTCTCCCCTCAAGCATTCGTCTTCTGCAAAGTAGATGAAGTTTTCTAAGGTTACATTAATCTCTCCACTGAGCCTCGGTTTGAGGTTTGTGTTCGGAACGTTATAAACTCTCGCCTTTTGTTAGCCTCGACGTACGTTCTTATAAAGAAAATTCTTGCAAAAACAATAGTGTAGTCGTAAAAAGTGTTTCACATTTTTGTTTATTGGCAAAATTATCATAGCGAGGGTGTATATTTTGCGTTCTTACCTCGATCAAGTTTAGCATTTGAAACAACGCTATGAAAGGAAATATTTGGGAATTTTGTCATACATCAACCTATCAGTCAATCAACTTTATTTCATCACTCAGATTTTGTTTACCATGTAATATGTATATACGGTACGTTTGCAGTGGCTAGGTGTCTACCTGGAAAGCAAGGCATGCTCATCTATAAATTTGCAATAAATAAATTAATGGAATCAGCATTTGAAAGTTTGAAGGTAACCCCTTCTGCCAAAAGTTACCTCTGGCTAATACCCGATGTTTTAAAATATTACCTTACATTGCAGTTACTTGCGAGGACGCCTTACCAACGAGTTACGATCTATGTAAACGTTGGGTTAAGAAGGATTACTGCAGTTCCAAGCTCTACAGCGAGGCGGTGCGAAAGTTTTGCAGAAAATCCTGTGGATTATGCAAGGCTGGAGCAACAGGTATAACATTAGTTAATGAAGTCTTATCATGCATATGTCGCAAGTAACTGTTTAGTATGCTTATAAGAAAACTAAGCTCTTGGAATTGTATAATTAGGCTCCGGACTTTAACACACGAAATAAAGATGTTAATTAGAAGCGTAGCTATGTGCGGACTTGTCATTGTATTTGTAATTGTTTACACATCTAGTGAGTCCGATGATATTTTTCGTGAATGACTAATCATGACAATATAACTAAGTGGAGTCTAATTCGGTCTGGAGTCAGAGGAGCAACGACAAATCGAAACGTGCGAGAGTCCGATTTGTTTATTACAATTATAGTTACAGCCGGAATTGGAGTATTCTGTTACAAATGTATCTTCAAAAAATTACAAATTCTGAGGAAAAATTGAAAAAATAAAAAAGGCGATGTGGTTTGAAAAAGCGACTTTTTTTCAAAAACAGTGAATGATGCACAACGCAGTGTCAAATTTCAGCAAATTTTCTTTGATAATCAAGACAATATGAAATTATTTCAATTTTAAATGGTTAATACTCTGACAAAAAATGACGGACCAATTTATATCGTGGGATGGGGGAAGGGCAGGGAGTTGTAAAATAAATGTGTGTAAGCGGTAGAACATTACAAATATTGTGTGGAAAAAACAGAGGGAAACTTTCAAAAAGGCATCTCCTCCCCTCAAATTAAATGGTCGGCCGCTAAAGCGTTAAAGGTAGCACTTTAAAGTCTTGTCACATTTCCTAAAATTTATTAAGGAACAATTTTGTGTGTTAAAGTTTTGTTTCTTAATCAACGTGTTTCCATGGCAACCACTTTCTGAGTTACTTGTCAGCGAAATTTTTCCTCGAATTTTCCTAAATGTTTCTCATAGTGTAAATTTTCTGATTTTTTTCTGTGAAACTGTAGTTTTTACTAATTAAAGTTGATTCCAACAGTTTTCCACAAATTTTGAGTCAAGTAAGACCGTTTTTGATGTAATGAAAAATCCAAGATGGCGGGAATCCAAAATGGCGGCTTTATGACGCCATACGTCCCCCAAAGATAATTGAAACCGCTTAGTTAAGAAGTTGTACATTTCCTCCAAGTTTCATTGTGTTCCCTGTAATCGTTTACGAGCTACGGACCGCGGGCACTTT